>CAEGAF010136717.1:0-60121 GCA_903067075.1 Micropoecilia bifurca
GTGTGTGTGTGTGTGTGTGTGTGTGTGTGTGTGTGTGTGTGTGTGTGTGTGTGTGTGTGTGTGTGTGTGTGTGTGTGATTAGTTGCTGACACATGGACACCTGTTGGGATGGAAGGTGTCACACCATCTGCTAACTTTCCAACCTTGGAACAGATCGTTTTGCTTCATTTGGTCTGAGTTTTTGTGGTTTTATCTAGATGCTGATACATCACTTAGCTGAGTCCAGCTGCAGGCAGCTGTGGTCCCTACTGAGAGCGTTGGGATGTAAGGTCTGGCTGTTTTAAAACACGCTGCACTCTGTCTACTTCAGCTCACACCAATCAACCTGAACTGAATTAAATTCTCCCAGTATTTCTGTCATAAAGCTTAAACAGTTCCTCTCACGTCCATTTTAAGGTTTAAATAACAAGAAAAAGTCTCTGGTTACTTATTTGTGCCAGAGAGCAGAGGGGGAAAACAGCTTTGGTCTGGCTTAAAAAAACTGCTGACAAAACACTTCGGTAATAAAATGTCTGTGTTTTAAAAAAGAAACCTTCAGCTCTGTTTTTCTGTATCGGATTGGTATCGGTCAATACCTAACCGCTGATATCTGTATCGTATCGGAAGAGAAGAAAGTGGATCAGCGCATCCCTAGTTAGAATGACGTCAAACATAATAAAAATGGTGTTTTAGTTCCACAGTTATTTTGTGCACCACTGATGCATAGCATGATCCATAGTATCTCTTGATTAGTGGTGTTCTCAATAGATACTCCTTCATTATCAATATTGTTTTGAGTCTGTTCAGAACGACATGCACTGAGGCAGCCATCTTTGTGCACCTGCTGGTGTTTGAGGGCAGAGACAGATTAACCAACCATTTATCTGGTGAAGTTCTTTCCAGTCTGACCCGACTGGTCGTGTCTAAACCACTGATCTGGTACCTACCCTCTTTCACTGAAGCAATTCATTGTTGAAAGAAATGAGTTGCAGGAAGGTTACCAAATATGTTTAAATGAAAAAAAAGATGTCATTTCTAACCATCACAGTAGGCTCAAACACTAAATAATAATAATAAAAAAAAAATCTCCCTCTCTCTTTCTGTAACGACTTAACCTGAAGAAAAATAAAGTCTTAAAATGATCTAAGACGAGACCAGAACCAAAGACTTGGAAAATCTGTGGGGGTCATCTGGACCGGGCTGTGGAAAAGAGAAGCTCTCGTAATTTAGTTATATTTGGAGAACATGTGCAAAAGTAGAGAAGAAAACTGTTGCCAAGTCGAGATGTGGCATGTTGATAGACTCCTAAAAAAGAACACCAAGTGCTAAAGTGGAATGTGCCTTAACAGAGTTTAGTCCAAGGGTATGCATACTTCACTAAGAAGGTTATTGTACCCTTGTTTATTCTGTTAAAACTGTTTTCTTTTCAGATGCATTCACTTCTCAGTGGAACTGTACTGGATAAATGTCACTTGGAAAGTGAAAGAAAATACTTAGAGTTGTCCTTTTGACATTACATAAAACTGGTATTTTATCAGAGATGTTCCTGCTTTCTCTACTTCAAATGAGTCCAACATTTCCAATCTCAGAATGAAATCAAACTAATAATTCTGACTTGGCTGCAGGTCTTTGCTGTGCTTCAACGTCAAACTGTGCTAATTGTGATGACGACGGCTGAAATCTCCACCAGGCTTGTTGCCGTCTCACAGGAAATGATGCATCCACCATAATTTGATTTATGTCTTCCAGAGCAACGTCAGGTTCGAGGAAAGACGACAGTAACTAAAAGCACTTTGAAGTGAAAATATTTGTTCTCCCTGTTTTTAGCATTCTCAGTGGATTTATTGGGGGAGGAGGTTAAATAAAAACAACATCCCAAAGTGGGCTATCACGCTGTGCTAAACTGTATTTGAATTCCTACAAGCAAACACTGGTTCAACCCAGGCTGTAGCCGAATTATAAAAGGGCCGATTAGTTAAGGAGGGGAATTGCTTGGTCATAGGTGAACTGTGAAGCAACTATATTTTCAAAAGTGTGCAATAAAGCAGCACTTCATATCATAAGCTCATTATATCTGAGCCATGAAGTGATTATGTTCTCCAGTACAGCATTGTTCTGCTGCTGACAGGATTAAAGATGACTTTAAAAGAGGAGGTTTAGCATCGCCACGCTGCTTTCTAGTGTTGCTTGCTTTGTGTAAGCCAGAAGTGAAAGGGGCCGTGCACTTGACTGTTTGCCAGCTGCGGCACACCCACCGTCCTTTCTTTTAATGCATTTATCTCCTGCCAGTCTGGTTATCCGTCTACATGTGCCTGCTTTTGTTCTCGTTGGAAGGCAGCGCGAGCCGCTGCTTTTCACGGAGCCGTCAGCGCCTCATCATTTCAAGGTTTTTAGGAAAATCCTTGAAATGTTCGAGACTGTAAATCTGACACGAGTTTTGCATTGATCTGTCTGTCACTTGAGGTGAATGCAGGATTCTGATTTTGCTTTGTGAATTATTCCTTTCCCTTGAACTCTGTGCTACGTATTTTTGGTCTAGTTTCTAATGCAGATATCCAAGTCCACTTGGATGGAGGCAAAACTGGATATATCACCTTGTTTTAAGTCGGTAATGCCTTAATTTTGATAGAAAGTTCTAGTTCTACTGGCAGATTGTTTCATGTATAACACAGAAAAAATGTCTTGGTAAAAGTGAAATAATCTGCCTATCGAACTAGTAATATTTCATCAGCATTAGCATTAGAACAAGCTCCTGGATCTTGCTAAAAATACTTGTAAGCTAATGTTGTCTTATTTGTAGTGTTCTAAGACATTTACACTAGAAACTAGACAAAAAATATGTGATAACATTTTGTGGTTTTGCAGTGGTTCCCCAGTTTCATCCACAAACCTCACTGTACAGTTTTGTGATACTTTTTTGTGTGTGTTTGTTTTGAATTGTTTTGCACCCTTGAGTAACATTCAATGCAATCAATTACCTTCAGTAGTCGGCTTATTATTAGTCTATTTGGGCAATTGGAGTAGCTTTGTTTCTCTAAACGTAGCTTCTAGTGTTTTGGGATATGTCTCTATCAGCTTAATACATTTAAAGGAAGAATCTTTTTGCCTATTCTTTGTTATAAAATTACTCAATCTCAGATTGAACGGAGAACATCTGTGAACATCAACGTTCATAACTTAACAGACTGGAAAGTGAACATCGCCTTGTTTAAAATCCTGTAACAAACATATGTGAGGCTATTCTTTTATACCCTACTCATGCCGTTTATATAGTTTTAATTTCTGGATGCATGAACACATGTAGCACGAGCATCTGCAGAAGTCTGACCGTGATATCTTCTTTGTCTGTAGAAGAAGACCGGTGTCATGAAGAAGGAGACGAAGGAGTGGTGGAAGGAGAAGAAGACGACAAAGCGGCAAAAGCAGGAAGACGAGGGCGAGGAGGAGGAGGAGAACGTCCAGCCGGCGGTGGACCCTCTGGAGAACGGCTTCCTGCACCACGCCCAGCGGGAGCAGGAGCGCATGAACGAGAGGCTGCTGAAGAAGACGTACTCCAAGAAGAACAAAACGGTAAGAGTCTACTTCTGGGTTGTGTGGTTCCTGTCTGGCACACTTGAACAGAGGCCAGGTAAGGTCTTAAGTGTTGGCTGTAGGTAGAGGTGAGGTCTGACCGGGAGAGGGTGTTGCTTTTTTCTTTTTACCCCTTTTTAGACTTATGAGTGAATTTACTGACCTTTCACATTTTGCTGTCTTATGTGACTTTTTAGTAGGGTGTTTTGTCAGTAGTTGTTGCAAGGATGTTGTATCGCATTTCTGGTTTGCAATCTGCAGACTTTTTATTGTTATTTGATGGGTGCTTGTGTTTAAATTTTCTGGAGTGGTCAATAAGGTCAGTATGTTGAATAAACCGCTTTTCTTTGCTATTTAAATTTCCATTTACTTTCAGGTGAACTTTTACACTTGTGTTCAGTTACTGGCAGTTTTTAACATGCTGTCAACTAATATAGCCATATATGTTATATTTATCTCCATCAACTTTGATCAGCTTCCTAATAGAAAGCATCCCCCACCACATGATGCATCCACTGCCATGTTTCACAGTGGGGTTGCTTTGTTCAGGATGTTAGTTTTCAGTCACTGTTAGTATTTTCTATGTTGACTAAAAAGATTCTGGTCACATCTGACCACAACACCATAGTCCATATGATTGTTATGGTCACTACGTGGCTTGTGACAAACCTTAGTTAAAACGCACCCCAAATACTGCGGCTCAGTATTTGAAGATTCAAATATTCACAGATATGTAGTGTGGAGTTTAACTCCAAATTATTCACGCAAAATTAGCCTATTTGCTGATCTTTTGTAGAACATATAAAAAAATCCAGCTTGGGAAACTGAATTACATCAGTGCAATGCTAATTGACACTCTATTAGCTGGTGTTTGCTAAACAGCCAATCCCTGAAGTCCTTTGGCACTGATTGGCTGTACCTTCAAGAGCAGTGATAAGGAAGACTACAGAGATGGTTTCCACTGTTCACATTAATTTATGTTGACATATGTTTAGTGTTTTATTTCTGAAAAATAAGCACTGTTTGTTTTTAGCGCTGGCCTCTGATTCTTGTGGATTTTAGCTATTGGTGGGTGGCTGTGGTACCCATCCCTCTGCAAACACCGGAGGTCCGGTGTTTCCACCACACTTGTTACTGACTTTCTTTCAACAATGAACTTCCTCTGAAGTTCAAAGGGTACGAACATTTTTGACAGGCCCAGATAAAATGGGTGTTTTGGGAGTGCACTCCTCTGCTCATTTAACTTAATAAAACAAAAGAAGGAAACAGATGAGATCGACTGGACAGTCGCGTTGATGTGGGGAAATCAGTCACACAGCAGTTTTGTTCTGTCATTAAGAAGATCCCTATAAAATGTTTGTGTACTTCTGAGCCATTGGCTTCCAGAACTGTTTGTCTTTCATGAACAAACTGATAGTTTGATGCCTTCAGGTGGGTTTCCACTCCAATCCAATCCCTATTTTCCCTCCCTGCATAAGTGGCTTTCTGCTTGTGTCGATAGAGGACTGCCAATATCCTAAGCTTTAAGCACACTGCTGAGCCCACCAAGTCTGAGTCTGTCCCACTGAGATAGCTCATTTATGTGTTAACAGTTTGTTTAAATGGCGGATGTTTTTATGCTCTTGTCCGAAGCCAACATCCACTATAGGGCTGTTGAGGATAAGAGGGGAAACATAGTCAGGAAGCCAAAGCAAATAATGAGGCAATGTAGCCCGGAGGCCTCCACCACAGACGAAAATATCTCTCTCAGATAAGATTTCCTGAGGAAGTTAACATGGCTGAAAACGTGTTTTGGCTGTGATACTTAGTTTGCTGAGAAAGTATGCGTTTAACTTGCTGCTCTCATCCAGTGTGCAACGAAGCTTCAGCTACTCAATCACATCTACATTCCTGTGCAGGTAATAAAACTACTGTAAAACCAGGGCCCACTGCAACTTCTGCCATTCTGAATTTTATGTTTTCGAGTCACTTATGTTTTAGATTTAAACACGATCAAATAAAAGAATACTTGCTAAACAGCTCCCAGAGGAATCCACTTAAAACAACCTGTACTTGTTTGTGGTTCGCTGTCATCATCTGCACTTCTTACTTGGAGTTTTGTGTTCCCCATAAACCCAAGATCAGTAACTGTTTTTCATGCAAATTCTGAAGTATTGCGTTGGAAAAGGTTGATTAATAAACAGGAAATTTTGAAATAATTTGGTCAATTTAAATAAATAAATCTTTCACTTGAGATGGTTTTTGGCTTTCCCGAGAAAAGAAAAGGAGTTTGAAGCATATTTGCCGAATAAGTCCTAGTAAAGGTAATTTTATTTATATAGCACATTTTCACCAACAAGGCAATACAAAGTGATTTATAGGAATGAAAAGAAAATACAGACAAAATAACAAGGAGCAAAGAAAAAGCTAACAATGTTGATCAAAAGTAAATAAACTGGATTCTCCTATTCAGGGTTGGTAAATAAGTATAAGTAAATGTCCTCTGGTCTAATTGTACACTTTTGAAAACAATTAAGAACAAACATCCATCCACACAAGATGCAGCACTGCAGAAAATGATGTAGTAGGTATGCCGGTCCAACAGGTGGCACTGTAACACCTACAGAGAATGAAACAAAAGACGCAGAAAGATGCCCTGTTTATTTTTGTGACTTAGGCTCATAATGTATTGAGAGGGAGATGGAGCTATGACATCACCGTAAACAAAAAAAGATGCAGCTCGCATGTAAAATTGAAACATGAAATTGGCACCCTTACATTTATCCACTTTAAAACCCAGTTTCAAGACTCCAAATCCATGTGGATGTTCAACCTAAATGACAAAAACAAATAATAATACACATTTTCTTTTGTGCAACATTTTAAAACTTTGCTCAAAAGTCCCATGACAGACAGAATGAAACACAGCTAGTGTACTTGAACAACTTGTCTATATAGCTGTCGGTGCTTTATCTCTATCACAATTATTTTGTTCAAACCTACCTCATAAACCTACCTCTGAGTACCAATATGACAATTATCTTCTACAGGTAAGAGCAGTGAGTATTACTGATTGTAACTTCACTTAAAAACATCCAAGCTGTCCCTTCTACACCAGCTTGTACCTCTGACTCGCAGCCTGGGAACAAGCTGCTTCGCGGTACTTTGTTTACAATCTGTCGGCTAACTCAGGGTAACTGTTGATGTTGGTCTCACAACCACATTTCTGCATAGACTGTGATTGTTGAGGCCTACCAGCAGCTATGCAATGCTCATGTGAAGTAGAAGGCAACAAAATGCCACTGCAGGAAAAAAAGTGCCTCTCATGAGTAATCATGTTGCATACCTAATGAATCAAATCTAGCATGAATTATTCATCTGCTAATCCAAATCTCAGCTGGAGTGTTTCTGTGTCAGGTTTTCTTCGTGCTGTGTGGGTTTTCTCCCAGTGCGTTGGTTCTGTACCGCAGTTCAAAAACTTGTTTTGTTGGATTAACCAAACACTGAAATGCTCATTCTTTCTGTCCCACTGCTGATGACTAACTGTAGTCCCCCAAGGCCCTGAACAGGGCTAGGCTTGTATGCGTCTAAGTAAGAAGGATCAAATAAGGAAACTAAGAAGGGACCAAGGAAGAAAGCAAGAAGGAATCAAGAAAGAAAATAAGAAGGAGCCAAGGAAGGGATGATGCAAAAGAAAGAAGAAAGGGATTTACTTGTATCTAAGGAAAGAAGAATATAGGTTGGAAAGAATGAAGGTTCTAGGAAGGAAAAAGAAGGATTTATGAAAGAAGTAAGAAACCAAGACCAAAAAAAGGAACCAAGGACAAAAATTAAGAAGGAAGGAAGCGGGAAGAAGGAAATTAGGAAGCTTGTATGTAACAAGGAAGGACCTGTTTAAAATAAAAAACTAACAATGTAAGAACTAAACTAAGAAAGGAATTAAGTAAAGAAGGAGGAAAGCAACTAAAGTAAAAAAGGAAGTGGTTACACAAGGAAGCAATGAACTGAGGAAGAAAGGAAGTAAAAAAGAAAGTAAAACTAATAAAACCACTAAAAACAGAATAGAGAGACAAAAAAGGATTGAAGAATCTGATTCATGAATGAAGGAACTAACTTTCATCTTGTGCCTCTGTGTCCAGAAGCGAATCCACGAGTCCTGTCTTGTTGTTTTCATTGTGATCTGTAGGAGAATCAAGTTACATCATATCCAGCAGCTTGTATTTGACCTTCAGCATGCTTTAAATGGGGATCATGAATAAAACATAGTGCTGACTTGTCCGTCCTTCAGCACAGTTGCTGTGTTTTTGCGCATAAGAAAGCACCTGTGGACATGGTTATTAGCTTGGACCTGATGCTTGCCTCGAGCTCTTCATCCTCTCACTTTCAGGCCGGCCTGCTATCACAGAGCCACCATTCCGTGTGCCCTTTTCCTGCTGCAGCCGCCTCAAGATTACTTCCCCGAGTCTCATATCTAGGTGTGTTTATAAGGGGTAAGCCAACTGGAGACTGATAAGATAAGCCGGGGCATTGACTGTGCAGCAGAGCATGGTTCAGGGCTAACCCGAGAGCCGGCGAGCACACAAACACCACTGACCCGCAACATTGTGTTGAGCAACTTTCACGTCAAATATATTTTTACTAGAGATGGACCGATAAGAGATGTAGTGTCGGATTTCTGATCTGCAAATTTATAAAGCTGCAGACATGTTTTTTATTCATTTCTGATTTTTTTTTCTTAAGTATTTTCACATTTGTAACATACATTCATTAAATGATCTGTAATCTGAAAATTATCTTTTTTCCTCCTATTTTATGATAAAATAATTTTATCATAAAATTTGAAATCAAAACATCTGTCTTTAGCTAAGAATCTAAAGAAATGCAGCATATTAATCAATGCTCCGTATATCTGCAGTCAAATATGATTTACTTGTATTTCCAAGGAGAACATTAGTACAGCTATCTATTGCTCTGGTAGATTTAAATTAAAGTGAGTTTCATTCAAAGTGTTTGCGGACATCTCAAGAGATAATAGAGCTGTGTGGAAGGAGTGTCAGTTTTAGAAAACATTATTGATCTGTTTTACGTCTACATTTTGGTAACAACAAATACTATGTCAAATTATATTTATACATATACAGATAATTATAGGAAGACTCTTCACTGGCACAATTCCAATGAAGAGCATTACTGTAACGTAATATTACCCAAATCTTTAGCTTTCAGATTCTGATCGGGCTTCATGTTGGGCTTCAAAACATGAACATCACTCCCAGCCAGAAGAAACCTTAATCTGCCAGGGGTATGAATAATTCGGAGCTGAATTGTATAGACGGTTACCTTTCTAAAATTATCTTACATATTCGATCAAGAAGCGTAAAATCATCCCATTCTGACCACCAGCTGATTTCTCACCCCATGTTTACTCTTTTGCAGTGGGAATATCTCCCATATATGTCACAAAATCAAAATATTTTTTTGATTATTGAATCTTTACTGCCATCTCCTTTAAAGGAACATGTTTCACTCATGGCTCTTTAAGGAGATCAGTAAGAACATGCAAAAAACCCCAGCAAAACACCTTGAAAGTAATTATGTGCTTGAGAGCTTGTAAGTGGGAACTTGATAGAGAATGTCTTTCTTGTGTTCGTCAGGTTAACTCCGCAATTTAACAAGAAGCATTATGAGATGAATGGATAATGAGCAGAGGTGTCTGCAGGCGTGTTGCATGCAGGAGCATGCGCTGGTCCGCGCCCAGGGGTGCTTGTGTGTGCGCACGGACGCAAGCAAGTTCTTAAACAACCACAACAGGCTGGAGTGGGTGATCGTGACTTTTAACAGACCTTGACAGATAAAATAGCTTAACAGCACTTGAAACATGCAGAGGCTTGCTGGGTCACAAAGTGGATATCTCTTTTTATCACATCAACTGTCAGGTGAACGCTGCGCAAGAAAAATAAATACCAAGAAAATTAGTTTAATTCGAAACTGCAAAAAGAATGATTAAGCTGCTGTTGTAAACAAGAGTTTCCAAGGAAATAATATCTGGCTTGCATCTAATTATCAGACAATAGAATGCTTTCATTTCCCTTTTGAACAATTTGTTTACATCGAATTAGGTTGTATGTTTTTATCTTTTTATCAACGTAACCTTGCTTAAGGAAAAAAAAGGCGTTTAAACTTTCTGGAACATTTTATCCACATTCTGTATAGGTTTCCATTTCTATTTAACTTTTGCAGTTGCGTTGCTCAAGGATGCCTCAGTCACAGCAGCAAACTGGGGGAGCAAAGTTTATTCTTTCTCTAGGTTTTCAACTCGTAGTCATAATACAAAGTGGAATCATAAAAACTAAGACATGAAGAGATGCACTAATCACCACCCAGCCCTAAATACTGCATGGCACACCAAATTTCCCTTGGTCATTGAATGCATCAAATGAATTAATTCCACCTTTTTTGGTCTACAACACAAAGTAACATCTTGTTCTTCAAAAATTAGATCAAAGTTGTTGAGATATACTGCAGAGTAGAACAGAAATAGCCTTTACTGTTCTCCACATTGACATTCTGATGCAACAGCAGCAAGGTGACAGGCAACTGAAGCAAGATTCACAAAGATAAGAATATCCAATATACAGAATGAAGGATGACATACTGTAGAATGACAGCAACATTTCAACATAAACACTGTTAAAAATACTCCAATCCAAATGAATTGGAGTAAGTTCATTTGAAAATAGAAAACATAATGTGCATTTGAGCATTAGAAAAAAAACAGACTAGCCACAACAAGTGACATTTGAAACTGCAACAACGGAGATGTGCAGATACCAGCAGAAATGTTTTTTAAACTGAGCAAAACTGTGGAAATACCAGCATGTATGTAAACGCTCGTTGAGTTTGTTGGAAGATGTGGTGTTTATAGAGTCTAAAGGATCTATGATGACGCTCCTTTCTTCACTTAGGAGCTCTGCAGTTCAGCAGCAGCAGCTTCAGGTCCATCATTTAACCCATAAATGGGGATAGTCTTATAAGCGCTTTCAGTAGGAGTTACAACGTTTACCTTTATCAAATGATCTGTTTTACGTTTTCTCTTTTCCTTGCTAAAACCCCTTGAAAAGAATGAAATCAATCAAAACTGGAATCCAGCAGGTCGGATATCAACGTAAAACAAAATAATTACCTCAGTATTTTCAGAAACTGATGAAATGTTGGTGGGAAAAAAAACTTGGTAACTAATTCCTTCAAAAACGTAATTCAAACACCTCCTTTAAAAAGAAACATTTTCTCTTGCTTTATACAATAGCAAGTTTTATACATTAACAAGATCAAGATATCCTTTTCTGTGTATGAAAAATGAAATCAAATTCTATTATTTTTGCAAATGAAATTTACTGGAAGGGCGTCCCTGTGTGAAAAACGTGTCTGGGAGTATATATCCCCTTTCTTTATGTGCAATTTCAACTTTCCTAAATGCAATCTATTTCTGCTCAGCAGACAGCCTGACCGCTGTGGATTTAGTTAGAGGAGCCAAACTCGTCCCCGTGGGTTTCCACTGGAGCTGTCCGTGTTGACTTTCCTCGGGATTCGAGGGGGGAAAGGCTGGGAAAGGCGAGAGAACAGTTCCACTGGTGTACAAATAGAGGTGATGAGAGGGCAGAGGCAAATTTCGTGTCTGCCCTCTCCGGTCTCGGGGGAGGGTTCGGACGTTAACAGTGCTCCGGTCTGAGCCGGCCCCCAGATGCCTGAATTTGGAGAGCCAGTAAAACTTTGAGGTTGAAAGGATTTCTGTTTCGACTTTGACCCGAATGAAGTATTTTCCGGTAAATCGAAATTTGTTACTTCCTTTGGCTGCAACCTTTCTGAATATTTGTTCGGTATCGACTCTTACTGGACGGCATCCTGGCCACGCTCCATGTCAGCAGATAACAGAAATGTTCTCTTTGTTGTTGTATAACTGCCAATAATAATTAACAATTTTTTTTTAATGGGACATTACATATTAATAACATCTATTTGCAAACAAATGAAATTATAGCTATGTGGCTAATTTCCATTTATAGTGAAACAGGCAGGTTGATTATATAAAATGTTTAATAGTAATAGTAAGAAAACGGAGCCTCTCACTACTGCACAAATAAATTAATCAACGTGAAAAGAGGGTCATTAAACCTGTGTGTAATTTGTAGTCTATGATGATTCAATAAATTTCACTTATCAGGTTACTTAAGTTGATAAGTACCGATTACATTGGATTTAGCTGTTAAGTTGTCAGTTTAAATCTAAAATACTGATTGTCTGATACTGATTGTCATCAACTAGACAACAAGATCAAAAGGTATCACATGTCACAGGTCAGGAAAAATCTTTACTCCAAAAAAAATCAGCAAGAAAGAGGGAAGTAGGTCAGTTATGCTAGCTTGACTTTGACAACCTTAACAAGTAGATGTGCTGTGGAATTCAGTGTGTTTCGGTTCAGTTGATAAAAAGGCAACTTGCACGCCAACTCTCTGACAGATCATCAGTAGAGCAGCTGATTAAATCAGCTAACGATCCATTGCTGCGTTCAGAAGATAACTAATTAATAATCGCAAAACAAACATCAAGCCTGAAAACATAAAACTGTGGTGGACTGAATGTTGTGTTCTTTCTGTGGAAAATGTTTGCGTGTTTTTTTATGGTGTTGAATCCTGATACACTAGTGGAGCTGTTTACCCTTGCTATGCCAACGGGTCTGTGTGTAACATAACCAATAACAAAAGAAAAGAATACGAGAGGTTTTGAGTTCCTATTATCTTGCATTATTTGCCCCTTGCTGTGGCGGATTGCACTAAATTAATAATCCTTACATCTCCAGATCCATGCATCTTGTTTGATGAAATAACAATGTACGGCTTTGGCCCACCGCCCATTGTAATCTAACACTGTAGTCCATTTAGATGAAATTCCAATTTTAGTGTGTCACCCTTGTACACACTAGTTTGTGTCCCCGCCTGGCTCCCCTAAGAAAGAAAAAAAATCTAGCCTCTCCACTGTTTACTGAAGCCTTCAGCTTCACCTGCTGCTTTCTTGGACTATAAGACCAAAGAAACAGACCCTGAAAGAAAGAAGAGCTAGCATGATTGAACAAACCCAGACAACCTCTTCACCCGCTGCGCTTCGCCGGGTGAATATTGCTTGGGACAGTGCTCAGTGATTAATATCAGGCCATGTAAGGTGGCTGGCTGGATTAGGTTTATACACACACATGCCATCACTTTCAACAAGTCACAGGCATTGAAATGTAGCCGGGTTACCACAGAGCAACCACTCTGGGGACAATTAGTCCTGGAAACAGTCGTATTTCATAATTCCTAAGTGCTGCATGGGAGAAGAGGTTTGTGTGGGATCATGATTCATTTCACATGCTGTTGCTATATTTCTATATTTCAGAACAGCCACTGGCTTTTAAGCTAAAGAGGTCGAGGTTAGCTGTTGTAAATTTCGGAGGACGTTATTTCCCCTCAACTTTGGAAACGTTGTCCTTGTGATTGCCTTTTTTTTCATGTAATTTATTAAAGTGGGACTTCTGAGGCTACATCATACTCCAGTTCTGCATCTGCTGGGGAGTGTGTAGCTATAGCAACGCCTATATTGCTCCTGGTAGATGTTTAACTAGAGCAGACAATGGGGACCGATGCTTTATTACATCCTGTGCTTTATGACTTACTGTATCTTTGGGGTTTATTTTACAGTGCTGTTTAGTGAGTGTATCAGGAATGTGTGTTGCATTAGGTCTCTGGAGCGAGCAGCGCTATATCTACTTCAGAAGCTTAGTACAAAATGTACTTCACTTGAGTTTACATTTGTTGAGAAATTATTTCAATAAATTTGATGTTTACAGACGTCTATGCGGAATTAAATGTTTTTACCATTTAAATATGAGGCTAAAAGTATGTGTTGTTGCTTTCGTCTGTGTGTTGAGGTGTACACACACTTTAGCTTTAATAAAAAATTTTCTTTCTGCATCTACTACTTATTTGAAGTGTCACAGGAAGTGCTGTGTTGCTTTGAAGCCGAAAGGTCTTTAAGACCTGCTGAGCTCTCTGGGGAACAGGGAACAAAGTGTTAGAAAAGAGGTTTCAGCGAAGATTACTAAATTACTAAAAAAACAAAACAAATGGAACTGGGCAAATGCAAAATTTATAATAACTTTTGTATTGGCCCCAGTTTACTACTTAATGAAAATGTGACCTGCTTGAGAATGCTTTTGAACTTAATTTTTCCTAAATATATAACATGAAAACATCATATTTACTCACATTTGCATTGTTTTGTCACATGAACCTAAAATATATTATAGTCAGTGCATTTGAGCAAATTCTGAAAAATATAATCTGGATTGCCATACAGTTTATTCTGAGTTTAAAGTCATGTTGAACCTGTACCAGTTATTCACTTTTATACTAAGTCACTTACAAAATTAATAATTGTGTATGCAGAGGTAAGTATCTAGGAAACTGCGTACTTACTGACTTATTTACTTACCTAGGTAATAACCTTATCAGTTTCTTGTGTGTTCGTGCATGTGTAGGTAAGTTTATGCTCACCTAATTACATATCTTCTTGCACTACTTGTTAACTCAGCTGGATTCACACCATTGTTTACTCACTTTTATTTTTTTTACTTACGATCCCTACTTATCTCACTATATCGTAAATTATTTGTTTACGTAGATATAACTTGTTGACTTACTATTTTCCTTCCTTACTTAGTTATTTGCATAGCTATGTACTATATTAATTAGTTGTGTATGGATGTATTCAATACTTGCATACCAATTTATCTGCCTGTTTATTTACTTAATTACTTACCTAATTATTTATTCTCCCACTTATTTACTTATTTAATTAACTACTGACTAACTGCAATAGTTATTTACTTGCCAAGTTACTTAAGTACGTATTGATATGCAAGTAAGTTTACCTACCTACAAATTAACTTGCTGACTTACTAGGGTCCTATCCTAATTACCTACTTCATTTATACCTTCATTCTTCTAACTTGCAAGTAAATGTACTCTATTTACTTGTTATTACTTGACATCATTCATACTCATTTACTAAGTTACTTACCAATGCAAGTACTTAATTAATTATGCATTATAAAGCAAAAGCTTATGTGATTACCTGCTTCCTTGTTTACTTACTTATTTGCATATGGATTGAAGTTTTTTTTACTCATTCTTGTTTAATTAGTAATCACATTACACCTTCACTTTCTTATTTCAGCTAATTAGAGTACTTAGTTAAGTACATACTTGCATAAGTAAGAACTTAACAGGCTTAATGACTCATTTACTCATTCATGTTCATGTGTAAAAAATACATCAGTAGTGTCTGGTGACTGAATATAAGTGTGCTGTTATCGCTGTTAACATGAACTGTTACAGATGAATCATTGCATTTTTATCACTAAACTATTATGAACTATATTTAACCTTTAGCCTTGGGCAGAACAATAATGATTTATGAAATGGAGGCACCACCACTTCTGACCAGAATTAGGATATAGAGTCAAAGTTAAATACATCACTAAATAAGTCATAACTTGCTTTTTACAACAAAAAGCCAAACCTAAGCAGACATAGAGCTGACCAGGATAGAATTGCCAGAGAAAACAAATTGTATATGTATATACACATATATAGTTTTATTTATTTGATGTTGAGTATAAAACAATCGGGTTTTATTTTATTACTTAGAATGACATTTGCGTTTGAGTTTTCATTGCATTTTACTGTTTTGCATCCCTTAGTTCTTGTTTTCACTGTGGTTTGGACATTACATGGTGTATTCATTGTATATTATGCACAACGTCAAAACAAACCTCTCATTTTAAAGCTTTTAGCTCATCTGCCTGTGTGTTATTGCCTGTGACCACCATTGATTGACAGTAATGAAGTGTCTGCCTACTGCGTTTTGTAGGATGTTAAGTGTTTCAGTGTCGTAGTCTCTTTAGTTCATAAAGGTCATTATGTCAGCAGGACTGACAGTCCATGTTTTTATAGCCTTTTACTTAATATGACGGGGTTGGGGTGGAGGTCAAGGGGTCATTAACGCAGGGCTTTAACACTGTGAACAATACTGTCACTGAGAAACAAGCAATGCTTGCTTTTTCTCCAACTAGGCCCACTTTTTTGCATGATACAACACTGACCCCTGCTGTATTAGACAGTCATTGCACTTAGATATGCAAGCAGGTGGGGATGCTGTTAACCCTTTGGAAGACTTCATTGTCTTGTCCATTGGGGGTCACTGTTCCCATTTGAAAAATAAAGAGACTCCGCTAAGCTTCTCTATCTGCCATTTTGACTGCCTGATAGAAAATATTTCAAGAATCACGAGAATAAACCCCCAGCAGAAGACGCTGAGCAGGTTTCATCTGCGACTCCTGCTGTAGATTAAACTAATGCAGCTTCAAAATGTTGCCACAAAGGGAGCATAATCAAAGGCAGTGAACGGCTTTTTAAATTTTAAGGGTATGTTGAACAGATATGTCCCCCTGTCAGTCATTAAAACACCTCTGTTACGTCAGGGTAAACAGCTCCTTTTTAACTCAGAAATCCTCCCACGACAAGGACACCCTTCAATTAGTCAGTAGGCTTGCTTAAACATGATGGATTCAAAATGTTGACGGCGAGAATGACATCATGTTTTCATGGACTGTGATTTAAAGGCTATTGTTCAGAATTATGCACCTTCAAGTAGACACCATGTGTTTTGTCCCGTTTTTCCTTCCCCTATAAAGGCCATTCACACAGTAGCAATTGAACTGAGGGCTATAATTGTGTTTTCATGTACTATAGATCCTGTCATTAGGCCCCCGGGTCTGCAGGCAGTTATATGATGACAGCTGACAAGGGGGCGCGGCTCCTTTGAGAAAGAAGGGGAGGGAACTGAAGGGTGGTGATGTTGAAGGGAGGTGGGGGGGGGGACCACACGCACAAAAGCCACAATTACTTCCTGGACAGTCCCCAGAGCTCAGCGGTTGGAGTGTGTATGCAAAATGATGTGGGAGAGGCCATTTGCAAAACAAAGAGAGGGGAGTTTGGCTGGTGAGAAAGATTGCTTTGGTACAACAGTGCATGTGTACCCTGGGGCAGGAGGGTTAAAGTGGTAGACGGAGGGGTGGAAGGGGTGGGGGGTTAGACAGCCTTAACAGACCATGAGGATCTGAATCCAGATGGGAGTGAGGTTTATGTGGTTGACCTCGTCAGAGCGAGGGGGGGTCTGGGTTCATTGCTGTTACCCGTAGGTGTGAAAATTTTAGGGTATAGTAGCCTTATTGTAATGTGCATAATTAAACAATGTTTACTTAAGGGAGGGGGTACAGAATTGTTTTACTGCATGGTGGATTTAAACCAATTTATCAGAATTAAGATATTAGATGATCTGAGAGTTGAATGTTGAACAGGGCAGAGTTTTCTGTGGGTTTGGTGGTTCTGTTGCTTTGTCTCGTAGAGTATTCAGTTTTCATGTGATGAACCGTCTGGAATTATTGCACAGCTGTGAAGCAGAAAAGGAAATGTTTGATGGTTTTTGGCATTTTGTAAAAACTAAAATCTGGAAAGTGTGGCACACATTAGTTGTGGTTTGTAACGTTCATATGAAATGTGGGGTTTTTCTATATTTGTTAAAGTTGTCACCATTTTGTGACTGTGTAAAATGAAATGGGTTATCCATGATAAAAAAATTAAAAAATCAAGCTCCTCTGCCTTTTCCCAGCGTCCGCTTCAGAAATACAACACTCAGAAGTAAGAAACCACCAATCAGAGCTAGGAGGAGGGTCTTAGTGCTGTCAGTAGTGCTTGTGTACATGCTGCTCACAGTCTCCTCCGTACTCTCTGCTACTACTACAGCTTCTTCTGTTGTTAATGCTAAGGCTAGTTAGCATGGCCACTGATGACGGCAGATTAACAGTTTTCATGGAACAGTATGTTGTTTGTTGATGCTGATTGTTCACTAAACCTTTGAGTCCTTCATAGAACTGCTGGGTTTGTCATGACATTAATGGCATTATGACTCTATTCGATAGTCGGTGATGTCTAATGGCAACTATTTCGGTCAGAAGGTTTGAAATAGTTTTGCCTTACAAGCAAGTTTTAGACAACATGCAATGACCAAAATTGTGTAAGTTCAAGCTTTGAATTATCCTGCATGTCCATTATTTGGGTTCAAAAGAAAACAAGTTGAGGGGATCAGAAAGAGCTGAATACAAATGTGCACCAGACTTTTAAGACTTAAATTTGCTGAAAAAAAAGTTTGAAATTACGTACACTTTTCTTTGCAATTCATAATTACACTTTTTTCGTTTGCTTTATCACAAAATTCATAAGAAAATAAATGGGAAATTGTGGTTATACCATGACAGAAATGCAAAAATGGTGTGAATAGTTTTGTAAGGCACTTTTCTCATAATTTTAATTTCACTAAATCAACATTACATTTATATTTCCAGACAGTTCCTCTGCTATTGACTGAAAGCCAAGCTCTACAATTACCACGGCAGAGTTTTAGTAATTGGAGTTTTCCTCTCTGTCCCCTTGCTAGAACGTGAAAGAAAAGCCTAATTTGAGAAAAAAATAAGACAGATTGATTTAATTAAGGAAACTAAGGAAATTCTCCCATCGCGTTAAAGGTCTCTTTCTATTTTGAAGTGTGAAGATGATAGTTTTCAGGCTTCCTGAGGCCAAATTGTGATCCTGGAATGAAACCAAAGGATTGAACTCGAAGCGTCGTTTGAAATCACTTTGAGCATGCTCGTGTTATTAGACACCACACACTGGGAAACGTGTCACAGTAATTGGGACATATGTCAGGCGTTTGAAGTCAAAGGCCAGACTAAAAGTAGAACAGTGAAAAGCAGACAACATCACCAATTAGCGGTGTGTGATTGCGGCACTGATTGGATAACATCTGAGTGGCGCAGTGAGCTGTGAGAATGTTTTGCAGGGTCACAAAGCTGAATTAGTCAGGTCTCCTTTAATTTAATTAATGACCCAGTGGTCGCCACATAATTGCCTGTTGATATTGAGCAACAACTTGCATGGAAATGTAGTTTCTGGTTCTGTCTCCCACAGGGCCTGTGTTTCCCAATGACCCTCTCAACCCTTAACCTCTGACCTCTGCAGCTGCCTCACTCACACAGGAGTATGTACTACTGCTACTGGGGCACATTAAATACCAATTCATAAGCAATTGCTTCCATATTTGAAATTCTGCATTTGTAAATGTACTCATGCTGCACAATCAGACCTCTGTTTAAACCTCTCTGTATCTTAGGCCTGGATTAAAATCATCCTTGGGATAATAGAAATATAAACAGCACAAGAATAGGAAAGACTTCATGTTGAGATGATGGCATAAAAAAATCACAGAAAAAATCAAATGTTTAAATGTTGATTTTATTTTTATTGATTGGAACAAAACTGGAAATGAGTTCACAATGGTGTGTTTGTCCTGATCTGTGTGTTATTTGTGAGTTTTCTGTGTAGTCCTGTTCCCTGAGTCTCTGTCACTGCGTTTTTTCCCCGTTGATTGTTTCCCAGGTGTCTCTCATTCCCTGATTACCCCGTGTGTATTTAGTCTCACCTGTTGTCTGTGTTCTTTGTCGGATCCTTGTCTAATGTTGTTTGTATCTAGTCAGTTGGCTTGGTAGAACTGCCAAGTCCTGAGTCGACTAACTAGCATTACGCTGAACTGTTGCTACTGGCGCTGAGCCCTTTCCTCCTGCTCTGCCGTGCTGCCAGCCTTCTGATTTGTGTAAGAGCCTCTTCATCAATAAACATCATCATCATCATCATCATCACAACCTGGGTCTCTGCATATCTCCTCACGACACCTCATGACAGTGTTGTGTCTATGGCTGTATTTTCATGAAAGCAGCCAGCCAAGGTTTTTTTCCCTGTGTTGCTAACATATGCTAATGATTTCTTCCCTGTTTCCTACTTTTGCAGGTTTGGTCTTTTTGTGGCCACTTTGGCAACCAATGATTTAAAAGTACATTTTTACAAGCTTTACATATCTGCAATGAAAAGTGTGTATGTTACTTCAGTTATTAATGTGCATCAGCATAAGGTCACATCGCTAATGTAGAGATCATAATCTGTCATATTTCATGAAAGCTGACTGACCAAGATGTAAACCCTCTGATCAAATGATCTGCTCTGTTTTCTGAGTCACCTCAATCATTCATAAAAAAAAAAATTAACTAGAAACAGAAAAAAAACAACAACACAGACCTAAGGAAGAGGTTGTAAACAGTTTGTTTATGAAACAAAAACGGACAAAATGGCAAAGCATGCTTTGGATTAGAGGGTATGAATTGACCTAGAGGGTAATTGACCCTGAGCCATCAGCAACATGCGCTTCCCTGCATCAGAATGGTTTATTGTTACATTCATTTTCTGTTTTCGGTGTTTGTAATAAAAACAAGCAACAATATGTTTCAGAGACAGCTGTCATTGTTTACATATGCTGAGATGATATAAATCAGAAGATGCTGATAGTTTGCATTAACATCCTTCACAAACCCAAAGTTTACACTGTGACAAGGCATGCATGGTCTAGCATCCATTAACCTGGCTTTGTTTAGCCTGATCCCACAAGAGATGTTCTGATGTCGACATGATGAGAGACATTTCCTTTATCTGATTCTCCATTGACCCTTTGGGTCAGGCCAAAGTTTTCTACCCACTGTTCTAGCCTAAGGAAGTGTTACGAGCAAAAACTATAATGAATCAGCGAACATTCTCAGAAATGCACTGAGCTAAAAAACCTGATTTGAAGTTTGCATGACACTTGAACACACAAAATCCCACAAACAGTCACTTTCAGATTTTCCTTTCATTGTCTGATTGTAATGGAACGCACATGATGGCACAGTTCCTCTATGTGCTTGAGCTCCTCAGTCCGAACAGCAAGCCATTAAACATTAGTACCGTTTCGTGGCACAGCTTGTAACATGGTTATTCCAGTCACTGACCTCGCCTTTTCCACTGTGCAAGTCCACTGTGGCTTTTTTGTTTGACAAAGCCAGGACAAAAGTCTAGCTTTAGGGCAAGCCATCTCGCGAGCCCTGGGGTTGTGAATATAAAAAACATGAACTCAAATTACAGAAAATCGCAGTTAGACTGTGGATGCATGTCATGGTCCTGTTTGAAATGTCAACACACAATCATAAAGACGTTCCGTAAAGACACAAGCTGACACTAATGGAACCGTCAATGTTAATGCATTAAATGTGAACACAACCTCTCTTAGCCAGAGCAGTTTAACCTTTGACTGGTTTTGTTAATGTTGGATTGTACTCAATCCAAAAGTACATCATTCAAGCATTAAGGGTAAGAAAATAAAATATGGTTTTAGTGATCAACATCATTCATTTAGTTTCATATTCATAGTGTAATGTGAATAAATGAAGCAATAGCAGCTAAATTTTTTTTCTCTTCTATGGTGACAAAATTTTTTTTGACAAAGCATTTTAAGATTTTCAGCTTTCAGGGCTAGTAACTTTAAGCAAACAGATACTGAAATATTTGTAATAAAAACTAGTTACTAGTCAGTAGTTAGTTATTTTCAATGCAGAAACACACAGTTAAAAGAACTTTTTAGTTCTAGAATCTAGAACTAAAAAGTTCTAGATTCGTTAAATATTAGGTGTCTAACAACAACATTTCAAGCAGACCTAACTGTGTTAACAGGAAAAATACAAAATTAGATTTTCACATTTTTACAAGTCACAGATTGTGTAGATTAATCCAGTCCAGGTTGGAATAGTCTATGTTTTGCTAAGTTTTGTTCCATCTTCACTTGGGAGATCTTGGAAAATAGATCTCAGTATTTCCCAGGTCTTGGATGGAATACAATTTCCACACTTCATTCCCACCGTTGTTCAAGTGTTGTGACCTTCCTTTTATCTGTTCTTTTGTTTCTTTCCTTGCTTATTTGTTTCTTTCTTCATTTGGGTTTTTGTTTCATTATTTGTTTCTTTCTTCTCGTGGCTCTTCGTTTCATTCTTTGTTTCTTTTTTTAAGTTTCTGCCTGTTCCAGCTTGAAGAGGTGAAGCCAGTATACTGTAGTAATATCTGCCATAATGTCACACCGGACCTTATGAGAACTATGGAAAGCTGAGTCTGGAAAAGTAGGACATTTTTTTATTGCAGATGGTTTTTAACAATGTTTTAGCTCCGGATGGTTACATGCAGTCCAGACTGTTTTTGCATCTTATCAATCAATTCCACTGAGCAGCTCTAAAGTATTTTCCTTTCTTACTTTTAAACAACATTAGTAGAACAAGATATGTACCTTAATCTTGCATCCTACAAACACAGTTACCTCTCTAGACAGAGTCGCATGCTGGCTAGCACTTTGGTAGACAGACTTCACTCTGACGAGAAATGTCTTGACCTTGTGATATTATGTTACAGCTCTATGAATGAGATATAAAGGTAGTAAAAAGTAACTTTTGTCTACAGCGAATGTCTTAAAAATGTGAATCATTTACCAGCTGCAGTACTGATAAGGCTTCATTTGGATCAGACGGTATCAAGAGTCTGTCACAGGCAAAGAAATCTAAAACACTCCAACTCTGGATGCCTTTTGTTGTCATTCATAAACTAAAGTAACATTATTAAATCATACTTGAGTCGCAATCTTTGTTCACACGATGGCAGGAACTTGTTGCAGCTCGTCCAGCTGCTGGGAACATCTGCTCTGTATGAGCAAGGAATCTATATTTACCGCCAGATGAATGTCTGTACTCGACGTGTCACTTACCGTACAGTTCATCAAATATTATAAATGGTGCTGCTCTGATCTGGCTGAGTCAACAGATGAACCGAATGTCTGCTCTCTGCTTTACTGAACAAGACTTCGTAGTTTATATCCCAGGTTAAGACCGGAACAGTAGGGACTCATTAAGCAGCAGACAGCTACAGGACAGCTATCATCAGTCAGTCTCAGTGGCTGAATATATATTTATTTATTTATTTATTTATTTATTTATTTTTGTTTAGTAGTTCTGAGCATATTTAATCGTTTTGCTGTATTTAAGGAAAGCTTCTCAGCCAGAACCTGACATGTTTGCTCATTAAAGCTTGACTTAACCTTTCAGAAGCCTCTGAATTACCACCAACTGAGGAATGACGCATTACAGAGCAGGGGCGGATGGAGTATTAGCTTGCTTTTCAGAAAAGGCTCTTGCATGTCCTTCTACATGACAACCTCAGTGACACCTCTGGCCTTTGGGTGGCGCAGAGGGGTTTGTCTCAGCAAATGACATTGACCTCCCTGGTGCTCCACTCCCCTCCCCACCACCTCCTGGTGGAATTGATTAGACATAATTGGAGGGAGTCAGAAGCTGAGGCAAGTGGCGCTAAATAAATTTGGATAGTGTTAATTGCAGATTCCGCTGTGTCTGTGTGTGGTAGTGTGAGGGGCGCAGAAACACTTAGCCACTGGCTGACAATGGAGGATTAATTGGTCTCCTCCAATGAACATAATTAGACTGATTGTTGGGAAAGATAAAGCAAAGGTTTTTTGGGGGGTTTTTTTCTGTGTGCAGCAGCACTGTCACTATTAAGAATGTCATCTTTCCTCCGCGTTCCTTCCTCTCTCCGGCTCTCCTTCTGCAGCATTATACCCAGCACACAATCAGTGGCTCTTATTTGTCTTCTTGCCTTCTAGCTGTAAGGGAGTTAAAGTCTCTGCACTCAAGGGTTGAAGTTGATCACAGGTTTATGATTACCAGACCTTACAGTGCTAACATCTCTTTAGAGAAAAGTCCAGTCTTGTATTCGGACAACCACTCGCACATATTGTTCTTGTTTAAAGCTGCTATTGATTGATTTATTTATTTTTTTAAATGTAGTGAAAAGAAACATTTGCCTAACAAAGGTCCTGAAAAATTTGCCTCAGATAATGAAGTTTCATTTGTTACCCAGTCACTCCATGTTAGTTGCCTATATTGGTGTTATGTAGATGTGGACTGTGAACTCTGACATTGTCGCAACATGTTTAGCATTGACATGGTACTTTAGGCTTGAATAGCTTCACTGACGGGCTAAATCATTTTTCCCACAACTTACACTCAACAATAGTCTTTTCCATTGTTCCATCAGGTCATTTTTTGAAGCAAAGGATGAACCTCCAGCCAGCCAAGAGAAGCTGCTTTGTTGTCCGTCATTGTTGCTTGTGGATGTTGCTTGTGCGCCAGAGTTATGGGCGTACCTGAAACGCACAAATACAACGTTTCTGGCCAGAACCGATGTATATAAAATAAAATATGATTCATTGTGTTTATTTTTTAAAATCTATGTAATTACTTAATCTAATTTAAAGTCTGGGTCAAATTTAAAAGTAATATTAATCACACATACCAGGTATATTAACAAGTAAAACACCACATCACATTTTCTTTCAGATTTAAAGTTTAAACTCAGTAACTTACAGCAGAGCAAATGTGTGTGTAAAGCTTCATTGTCTCACACCAACTTGTTAGAGGCTTTCAAACAGCAGCGAAAATGATTCTCTAATTATGTGTTTCACAAACATCTGGAGATGTCCCATGAGAATAGTCATAAATATGTCCAAGTAGGAGAACTACACTGTGTCAACTTTGAAAACCGCATAAATCTATCGATTGTAATGTCATTTATTGCTGTTGTTGTGCGTCAGATTCACAGGCGTATCAGAAACACGCAAATACAAAGGTTCCAGCTTGGAACTTTGCCTTAAAATCGATGTAATTAAGTAATCAAAATGAACACACTAAAGTCCCGTAAATATTTTAATTCTGCTTGTTCGGTAACTTGTAAGATTCTGGTTTGAGGTATGATTGTGTTTATAGGAGAAATCTTATTTTTGATAATCTTTTTATAATAACATTATAGCCTTCCAACTCAGTCACTTAGTCACACGGTGAAGTGAAATCTAAAGATTCCCACACCTGTTAACTACTACATGAGAATATTTAAAAGCTTAGATTTCCACTCAATAAAACATAGAGAAAAGGTTTATTAAAGCACCAAGATGAATTTTTCAGCATTTTCTATGATCAATCTTTCCTATAAAGTCATACATTCATTACACTGTTAATTGCCTGATCTTACCGGATATTCTTTTATGATGCATCTGAAGCAGGCAGGTAAATACAGTTGATTCAAAATATACTCTGATTTCATAGCTAAATCATATATATATATATATATATATATATATATATATATATATATATATATATATATAGTGGTTGAATAAATCTGTCTTTTCGAAACAAACTATTGCGCAACCCAGTGAAAAACTGGCCTCACTTGTTAAAATAATCCTCCAAAAATCTTCAAACAACTGGAAACGTGTGTACAAATGTGGTTTCCATGGACACCTGTCATGCTTCGGCCCTGCTCTGTATGAGAAAACAGTGTCGGGTTTCTGACCTGAACCAAGTACTAAAAAAAAAAAAAAAGTCAGCTAGCTTTCCTGACTGACAAGCAGGCAGCCTGGGGGTTTGGCTGAGCTGAGCAGGGTTGCCGTGGGCTCGGGGTGAAAACCTTGACTCCGGCACCCGGAGTGTGATAGAGAGACTTGGCCTTCTAGCTAGACAGAGGCCTCAGCTCAAAGTGAGGTACCTCAGGGAGACGTTTTGATGCATGATGGGTGGAATAAAATAAAATAAAATGGGATCAGCCCTCGCCGCGGTTGGTTATGGTGGAGGGGGGGGAGGGGCGGTAGCTGTAGGCCACTGGCAACACACAACCTAAGGCTAGCTTTGCCTTCTCTCATCTGTGTTTTAACTTATTGAACTCCCACTGGTGCCCTAAGAGCAAACAGCTTGTTTGAAAATGTTCAGAAGAAATACTCACACATCATCATATGCATTTTAACATAGAAAAGGAAAGAGACTTCCCTCTGAGACCAGCTCCCTGACCTTCAGAGGAACTTTTAAAGAATAGAGCCAGATTTTGTATTTTTTTTTTTTTTTTACTTTTGTGTTTTTCTTCTTCTGGCTTCATAACATACAAACTCAGTTGTAAAGTCATTGACTTATTGCTCTCGTCATGCCTGTCCTGTTAGTTGTTACTGTTTGACAATCTCTGCTTTGTCTTAATCCATTACATTAGCTGCTTGTAAGGTAAAGGCTGTGTTATGACTGAGGCTGAAGATCACCGTGACAAACTGTGTTTTTCAGATAGTTTATGAACTTAGTGGCTTATGGGGGGAAAAACACTGATGCACTTGGTGCAAACTGAGCCCTGGATGCTCTTTGATTGATTGTTCCTCTCTTAGTGGCTCTTTCTATCAAAGCAGAGCCGTGGGGGAAACAAGGCAGAGGTGGCGAACCAGTGTGTTCTCTACAAGAGGCCATCTCATTATTTTTGTTTTACCTTGGCCACTGGGTGGCTCCCACTTGGCCCCAGTGGGGTTGTGGCTGCCCAGGGTTGGACGAGGAGTCACGGCCACAGATTAACTCTGCTATTTATGGCCAAGCCCGTCTAACTGCTGCCCAAGAGATGGGAAATATTGCTCACTTAGCAGGATTACTGGGTGCCGTAATGCCCCAAAGGCCTGGTTTATGGCAGGCCATAAATGTTCCCAGGGAGAGGCAGCGAGAGTCAGATTGATTAGCGCTCTGGTGGAAAGTCGATCTGTTACTCACGCCCCGCTGGGGAACACTGTGATGGATGCTTCCGGGATGTGGAGAGAGACACTGAAAGGGAGGAGAGGCCACTTTTCTCTGCATCATGCCAGTCTTAGACATCCCCACTGTGACACAAGATGGAGGGCTCATATTGCTTGCAGGGCCATGGGAGGTTGTCAGGTCGCCACAGACCTATAGATACTCTGTGCAACGGCCCTTCACCATCCAACTGGCAGACAAATGAAGAGGCGACCTTGACATATACCACCATTTACCAATGTCCCCTTTGACACCATGCATCCCTAAGGCATCTGTCATTTCTAAAGACAGATCCCACCAACACATAGCCCCTTTGCACCAATCATTTGCTGCAATTAAAGGGCTAATGCCAAATGTTCTTCCTTTGCCGCTAATGTTTTTGTTAGTTGTAAGCATAGTTTGACCTGTGCTCACGTCTTGCTGTAAAATTGTTATAAAGAAAAAACTAACCAAGATCTTGCTATACAGACTAGTAATACTCTATTTTGATGAAAGTCAAGGTATTTGAAAAATCCACAGAGGTTTTAAACCATGGACATCAAACTCCCAATTTTGGGTGATGCCCCTTTTCCATCTATTTAAGGGTCTGGAAGCTGCCATGATGGTTTCACAGAAAGGACAATTGATCAAGGAATCATTAGCATATCTGTCAGGCTGCAGATATTAGCATGATGTGTCTACCCAATATAAGCCACCATCATTAGGGTTCAGGAAGTTTTGGATTCTAATGGCAAATAAATTAGAGTCATAGTCAAGCTGATATAAGAACTGATTTATCTTGTTCATTCTGACCAGGATTAAGCTTGACAGAAGCTGGGGACTGAGGTCTACCTAAGATTCAAGCAGTTTGAGAGCTATGCCTGGTAGTTAGTCTTATGTTCATTTTTTTCATAATTTTATATACAAATTTTGCTGTTGATCTTTATATTTACTTTATATTTTTCTAATGAAATTCTCGCTGCATTGGACTGCTTTTTCTAACTCTGTACTTGCTGTTCCTGGCGATGCTAATTACTTTATTTTTTTTACATACCGTTTAACTTTATCATTCACAATCATCTGGTGATTAATTTGAGCCTTTAACATTTACAATTTTAGCTTGCACAAAACTCAAAGTACAACAGGATAACAGCTAGGTGGGTGGACTCAGTGTCTCACTCACCAGGTAGCACTGACTTCTTTCAACATGCTTACTACACATCTCTTGTTGTCCTCACGACACCCTGCTGTTCTTCAGCCTCCATGACATGCCTTCACAGTGGGACTGCAGCTGCTCTTACAGGGGCCTGTCACTGGCTTAGATGTTTTCCAGATGCCTGTTTTAGGTTGTTGCTTGCACATGCGTGTGTCGGCTTTTGATGTTTGTAAGACTCTGTCCGTAAACAGTTGTGCTTAGAGTTTATTTTCAGATGCTTGTACTGTACGTGTGCCAAATGAGCCTGCCCATATCTGAGGTGCCGCAACACTTTCACGGCCATTTATCATATTTGTGGTTGGGTGCGGTATGATGAAAGAGATTATTAGTGGAGCACGCCTGCAGATGTAGCCATCATCTGAAAATACATGGCATTTTTTCTGGTGTAGGTACAGGCTGATATACGATTCTGAGCGTGAGATAATCCTAAGTAAAAATACCACAGTCTCAGTGAATCTGCATATTTAAAAAAAGCATTTCAAACAAATTGTAAAACATGATGTAAATATTTTAATTTGTTAAAGCAACAGTTATTCAGACTGATACTAAGGTAGTATAAACTTTCAACTTTAATTATATTTACAATATTTATAATACTTTTGTCTTTAATCCACAGACTTAAGAAAATTTGTTGACAAAATCTCCACAAAATATTTTTTACACATTATTTTGTACTTTTACTACTATTATTACCATTTTCGCATTATATTCTCATTCTGCCTTTTATAGAATAACATTGGGAGCATTTCAAGCTATTTTCAAGCTGTTTAATCGGTGTATTACATTCTGTTCATTTTTTTATTTGTAAGCATGTATAAAATGTAGTAGCCTTCAGTTCTGCATTGCTCTATGCTCTGTACAGCCATGTGAAAGTCTGATTGCTCACTTCCTCTGGCATCTTAATAAAGAAATGTTAAACCACAGAAACAGGAGGGCAAAAAGGTTTTGTTGTTTGACGTACCATGGCTACAATGATGGCGTGTGTATTCTGGTTCTTGTCCATTTAACAGTTTTATTATTCTTTACAACAGTCTAATAGTATATTGTTTCTCCTTTTGGTGCCAAAACAACCATTACCCATCAAGGTATGGACTCCCTTAGAACCCTGATGGTGTAAAGTGGGATATGATGCCAAGATTTAATCAGCAGATGCTTTTAAGTCCTGCAAGGTGGGGTGTTTCTCGATTGTCCAAGCACATCTGACAGGAATTGCATTGGGCTGAGATTTGGGAAACTTCATACTGTAGCTTCCTTTACAATCATGCTAGGGCATTATATACATCATAGCCAAACATTATTGATTGGGTAAAATTACATCCATCCGTTTTAAACTTCACCAGAGTCCACGTCTCAAGCAAGAAATTGGTCCAGATCATCTGTACAAAGCAAAGTGTTGAAAAAGGGCATGTTTTTTTTGTTTTTTGTTTTTAAACCAGATTGGTGTCAAAGTAATTGCAAGATAGATTGCAAAACCCACAGCATCTTACGAAAACATTGGCCCAATCATCACAGAACCGCCACTGGCGGGTTCTCTTCATGTATTTTAAGGTTGGACAACTCAAGTTCTTCAGTGTCACTGTTCAACAACTTTTGGATGCATCCTTGCTCCAAAACAGTTAAATCAAATGTCTAAATTACCTACTTGGGATGTCAGCAAGTTTTGCAAAGACCTGGTCAGTGACCATTCATTTTATTCCGGTAAAACATTGATGAACCCCATGAGAGCTTCAAGTTTGGAAATGTGCTCCCCCTGTTATCTAGCCATATGCAGTCCTTATTCATGCCCATTTTTCCTGTTTCTACTGCATCAACTCTGAGAACAAATACTTCACTTGCTGCCTAATGTAGGCACTATAATGAAGAGACAATGGGTGTTCCTCACTTCACTTGTCTGGGTGTTTGCTTAACATTATTTTTGCCAAATGAAAACTCTTAGTTGATGTATCTGGCAGTTTAACACTGTTTGGCACAATGTGTGGTAGGAGTTTCTTTTCTTGTTCAACATGTTAAACAAGAAAAGCAAGTGTGAAGAAGAAAAAAAACTGTCTACCAGATAAAACTGATTACAGTGCTTATCTGATTCATGGGGGTAATTATGATGGTAATGCAATTGAAAGAGCAGTGGAGATAATACAAAACTTCCCTGCTGCCAAAAATCCATGGCAGGTGATGAAGAGATAGACCGCGACAAGAACAAGTATGCCTAAACTGTGTTGCAGAAGACAAAGCAGGCTTGGCATGAATTCACAAAGCATACCACATACCAAACATCACAGGTCAGTATCCACAGATCACTCCTGAGAATCTACTGGGATATCTGAATGCATCTAATTTGGGAGAGAGTCAGTTGTTTCTGAAGAACTAGTTCAAGTTTCTTCATGCTTTTTTTTTTTTTTTAAAGATTTGGCCAATAGCACAACTGTCCTGGTAGACGGCCCGTTGCTTGCAGGTCTTAGTCATTATAGGCCTATGTAAGCTTGGACAATCCCCTCTTCCTCAGCCTTCATGTGGGATGTACCCTCACTCTGAGCCTCTGCCGTTCTGTTGTTAGTGTTATTGAGTTACTGTCTACTTACTGTCACTAACCACACCAGGCTTAAAGCACAGGGATCACAGTGGCATAAATGACTTTTTATGATGCCTTTAAAAACACATATCCAGCTCTATTGGATATTTGATCACTTCAACCATATATATAAATATATATGGTTGAAGTGATCATATATCAATCCTTCAGTTCCTATTTTATTGATCATTTCAAGCTGAAAGGATCATCTTGTTTGTTTCTTAAACCATGTAAAGAGGAAAGTCCAATGCTTCATGCACAGTCTAGACATGACCCCAAGCGGTCATGTAGGTTTTAGCTGAATTAATACAAAAATAGGTCAGACTACTGTTACACAGGAACAATTTCAAGCATTTGTATTAGATGACATGAAGTACTGTCATCATTGGCTCATCACTATGACACTTGAGTAGCAGCAGCACATATCTGAGGTGTATATATGGTGTCTCTAAGTTGCAACAGAATTTGTTGTATGCCAAATGAAGTCCATGCCAGCCTTTCTTAGCTGGAGATAACATCACATGTTTTACAGTAGCAGACAGTTTAAAAAAACAATGCTCACCATTGAAACACAAGACAGATAGGCAGTTTGGGTATGAGGAACATGACAACCATTTTGTGGCATTGCCTTTTATTTTAATCAGGTGCATCAAAGTTGATATCTGAACCATCTGTAGGGTAGACAGAGGCAAGAAATAGAGAATTTATTCTGTGATTGACATTTGTGTGGATAAAAGTGTCTTCTTGACGTCAGAGGAGAACGGCCATGCTGGTTTGAAAAGAAACAATAGCTAAAATAACCACTAGTCAGTGCCAAAGTATGTAACAACATTTGTAAACACATAGGACATCACACATCGGAGCAGATGGGCTACAGCAGCAGAAGACTACAACCCCTCTCAGCTAAGATCAAGAAACTGATGCTGCGTTTCGCACAAGCTTTTCAAAAAGAGACAAACAAAAATGTTGCCTGTTCTGATGAGCACCAGCTGCAACATTCATATGGAAGGTTCAGGATTTTCCAGAAATAACATAAAACCATGAAACCGCCGTGCTTTATGCAACAGTTCAGGTTGCTGAAAGGACTGTTGTGGTGTAATGATGAGCTCTACTCCATTAGCCTCTACAGCCACCAGTTCTCAGCAACATTTGCATCATGGAAGTGTAGCAGATAAAACTGCATGAACTGTCATGTCGATATGACTTAAGGCAGTCCTGAAGGCAAAGGTTGGTCCAACCAATGCTTACCAATGCAATTTGGTTCAAATTCCAGGGAATCTGATTAGATATGATGTGTTTAGTTAGTTTTCTAGGAGGCAAAAAAAAGAGTTCTGCTTTAAGAAACCATACGCAAATATATTTTTGGCATATGGTTTACATGAATAAATGAATTAGTATAATTAACATTGTAAAAGAAATTATGCTACAGTTTATGCTAAAGTTGCATTTGCAACTCTATTTAAACCAGCTCTACAATAACTCAAAGTGCTCAAGAGAAATAATCTGTACAGTAGGATAAAGAATTTCTAAGACTTTGAACAAAATGATGCATTGAATATGAAGTCTGTGTCAAAATACCATTAATGTTCTATAACTGGACCACAAAGCTGTATAACAGAAAAGCAAGACAGACACCTCTTAATAATTTTGTGTTTACCGGGGTATGTTTGAGCGCATGTGTGTGTTTGTCTAGGTCCAGGCTAAGACTTTGAAGGCTACTTGTTTGGATTCAGCAGACGGAGGCAATCCTCCGGGGAACTGACATCATTAGAGCTAAGAGCAGGTCCCACCTCCTCTTCAGCTTCCACGAGAAAAGGGGAGAGGAGAAAGAAAACGATGAGGAGAGGAGGGCAAGTTTAAGCAATGCAAGGTCACGACTGGTGCACAATTACCCTGGCAGTATTGTGCCCTGGAAAGCCAAAGCCCCTGACTTTTCACCCTACCAAGGTTGCCCAGGCTGCTCCCCTAGACAATTAGCCTCCCAAAATCCTCCTGTTTTCTCATTCAGCCCTCACCCACCTCCCCCCGTCTCCAGCTCTCCACTCTGCATTACACAGTACATTTTCTCCTCCTACAAACCAAGAAATTTTCCAAAGTGGATTCAACAACTTAACATTGTATTTGGTAAACCAACCAAGGCTAAAGAGTGTTTGTGCATATAACGCAACTTATGAGTCATCGATTGCGGATTGGGAAGGGGGTCATGTTGAGTAGAGGGGCTTATTGTAACAGGGATTTTATTTCTGAATGTGGGTCGTCTTTGACTGCATCATCACCTTAGGTAACTCTGCTACGTCACGTTCTGAAGAAACTTTTTCTTCGAGTTTTTCGGACAACATTTGCTCTCGTGTGTATTGCCCATATTCATATTCCATATTGAAATTCTGCTTTTATTTATCTTGGACTATTGTAACTGTTTTATTCCAGTAGAACCCAGACTACATCCTACACCTGGAAACTGGGACTAGGGCTAAAGACTTGCCAAGATGTAAGTCAATATTAATAATTGTCTATAGATAATTATTGATTTGGGTTTTTTTTGTTTCAATAGCCTAAAATATTACCAAATTGGTGCTGTGACCTTTCCTATTTAATCTACAATTTTCACTCAATGACGTTCTGGACATTCTTGGTATTGATCACATGTCTGTTGTAGTATATATTATGGATTTATTGTCCAGCTTTGACTGGGCCTGAAATACAGTATATGAAACGTTGATGAAAATTATACTTACAAAAATTCACTAATAAGTGCCACTATAAAAATAATCACGTTTTGGCCTATAACATTTTGGATTTTTGGATTGTTTGGATTGTTGAGGATTTTTTAAATCTTGAGAAAGCTGTGCAGTTTTTTAATTTTTTTAAAACTTTTTTTCTATTCTTGGTCATTTGAGACACAAGAGAGTCTGATGTGAATGTAGAGTGAATAAGTATTAAATCATTATTATCCCTATTAACAGAATACCACCGCAACTGTGTGCATGCAATGCAACAAGCAACGCCTGTCAGATCCTCTGACTTCACAAACATTCTCACACACACACACACACACACACACACACACACACACACACACACACACACACACACACACACACACACACACACACATTCAGCACGGCCCAAATCCCAGCACATGTCAGCATTTTGAGGGATCATATAGATGCAAATGCAGCCATGTAATTGCAGAAGCAGTAGATCTGTTCACTCCAGGCTGGATGCTGTCCTGTCGAGGGCTGATTCCATCTGCCTTTCATCATTTCTTTTTATTTTTTATTTATTTTTTATTTCTCTCTCTCTCTCTCTCCAAAAACCTGATTTCCATACCAATCCAAAGCTTCAGAATCCTCTCATCCTATCTGCTCTACTCTTCCCACTTTCCTCCTCCGTCTGCTTTTTTAAAACTTCCTCAGCAACTTAACTCTGCTAGTCCTTGTCAGGAGTGAAGCGGCTGACAGCAAAGAGGCAGATGTCACTGGCAAACTCACAGAAATGAGACGGGGGAAGCTTCCTGCATCGTCTCTGTTCTTCTTCCATTTGCTCCCGCCTATCTGCTCACCTGAAGGCTGAAGCTATCCTTCTCTCACTTCTCTCTCATCTGACATGTAGCAACCCTTTCTGGTGCATTCTCCATTGATTTTACACTCGACCCTGCCCTTCCACCCCAGGCTTAGCCAACTGTTCTTCAATCCACAGCTTCCTTCTCTCTTCAAGTTAACTCTTCTGAGTTTACTCAAACTTCACCCTTAATGTGTTTGAACTCCACTTGTCCTCAGTAACCTTAACATATACCGTTTTAGTTGGACATCTGTTCCGCAATGTTTTGCATGAACTTTCCACATTTTGTCCACTTATAACATACTTTAATGCATCTTTGGATATTTAATGTGATCGATCAATGCAAAGTGGTAAATAGTTATTAGGTAGAAGGAAATATGTTTTCAAACCTTTTTTTATAAGTAAAAATCTGAAAAGTGTGGCTTAGTGTTGGATTTAGTTCCCATTTTTTTTAAATGTTGCTAATTAAAATCCAGTTCAATCAGTAATATCATGTCATCATGAAATCCAGGAAAAACTGCAGTGGAACTTTATTCAGAGAATCAGCCAATGAGTGATTGGAAGTTCACAGCTCAAGAATCTCTTGATAGGTCAACTGTTGGTCAGGCAAAGAGAAGGAAACCCCTCATATGACCAGCAACCAAGTGTCCCAAACATGGTAGTGGCACCATCATGCCTTGGGAATCTTTGTTTTGTTTCAGCTGGGACAGTCAGAGTTGACGTGTTGATGCGAATGATGAGTCTTGAAAGAAAACCTGTCAGGCTTAATGGTTGACATGGAGATTAATCTTCTCGTAGGACAGACAGATCTACAGTGGAGTAGTTTAGATTCAAGAATATTCGTCTTTTCCAGTGGCACAGTCGAAGTTCAGCCCAAAATCTGTTCAAGAATTTGAGGCAAAACTCAAAAATTGCTCTTCAAACACTTCTCTGATTAACTTGAGCTGCTAACAGAGATGAGCAAAAATGTCCATCTTTAGTTGTTTGAAATCATGTAGACATACACACCTCACACATTCCACGTGATATAAAGAAGTTACTGCAGTATGCAAACACACATAAACACATACACACTCCATATTTTTCAGAGTTTTAGTTGTAAAACAAATAAAATCGTGCATCACTTCCCCTCCACTGACTTGCACTGCTGTCTATTGGTCATTAACATAACAATTCCAGTAAAATATATTGAAGTTTACAGTTGGAACATGAAGAAAGTGGATTAATTCCACTTTTTTTGGCAAAGCATTAAATATCTGAACATATGGAAATTTTAAATAGCCCATCATTTGGAAATAATAGTTTTATAGACTTTTTATTTTAGAGTGCGACAGAAGATATTAGTGTTCAGTCTTGCATCATGCTCGGTTGCATGAGGAACATGTTGGTGGTAATGATGTGATAAGTAATCCCCTGTCCTGAAGTGACCTATGATGTTTTATCTTCTGTAGATTTTCAAACCTAGTAAAACAGAAATGAGAACTGATGGGTGTTTTTATGATTTTATAAAACACACATCTGTTTCTGCAAAAAAAAACACAGGCTTAGCACATGTAGTTGTCAATAAAAAACATTTAATAACTAATTTCTTTGATTCCATTTGATATCTCATAAAATCTCAACTCTTTGCTTTACATTGTGCACGGTTAGTGTGTATTAAAGAGTATTTCTTAGATATTTGATTCAGTGGAGACTTTGGACCCACTGACTTTGATTCCATCTTAACTTGAACTCACTGAAGCCAAAAAAAAAAAAAATGCAACCTCTCAAACATTTATGGTCTGGCTTGTGTATTTTTTACATTTCAGCTCACATGCAAGAACACACATTCAAATAAATCCATTTGAGTTCGACAGTTCACGCGCGCACACACACACGCAAATGCACGTGCGCACACACACTCGGCTCCTCTTCTTCATCTAACACATAACACTTCCTCCAGAATTTACTAGCAGTGTGTGCTGTGCAGGCATGAGATAACGTCCCAGAAGTTTTCCAAGAGCAGAAAGTGCGCTCTGAGCTCTCAGACATCAGAGGGAAGCCGCACCGCCGAGCCGAGGCTGATTCTCTACATGTGTTGCATCTGCCTTCTATTAAAAAGCCAAGAGCACTCTGGCTGCTTCTCCTGGTCTCTCACTCTCTGCCTGCAAACTACCTTTCTGACTCGCTCCAACCTTCTCTCCTTCTTTTTTCTGGTTCTCTTAAAACTTCTCCCGTTTCATCTTTTTTTTCTCCTTTAAACTCGTGGTTCTCTCTGAACTTATGGTTTATCTCCCAATTTTGGTAGATAACTTCTGACACAGTGTGACAATTTAAATTAGTAGGGTGTTTTTTTTCTTTCGCCCTCGGTATTTTGGAATATCTGAGATTAATGTATTTTTGTCATTCGCTTTACTGTTTTTTTCTTCTTTTTTTTGCATGAAGTTGGTTTTGTTATTGTTAAAGTTCAAAAATTCAATTTATTGCTTGCTAAATACCAACCACCAAAGTTACTCAACTGTCATTGTCACATTATTGGTACATGGATGGAGCCTTTGCATTATTCAGAATGCAGTCGGGGTTTCAAACACAGCTCTGTTAGGGGTCTGCAACAATCTTTTTTCATGTCTTTCTTGATCATTTCATTTGATCTCAGTGCTGACTTTGATACCACTGGCCTTGAAATCCAACTCGATAAGTAAGAAGCTTTTGTCTATATGTGGTTCCACATTAGACTGCTTTTCTTCTTGAACTTTCAATATTAGGACAAACCAGTTTCCCAATACCGCCTAATCTGTCTGGTTCCATAAGGCTCAGTTGGTCATTTCCGTTCACGTTTTATGTTGATGACATTCAACTTTAAGTTTGCAAGATGAATAGTCTGTCCTTCTTAGTTTGCTGTTTGACCCAGGTTAGTAACTGACTCCCTTGTCTTGAAAGGAAACTCGTTACATCTGAGAATCAGCAATGCTCTTGTTCTTGGTCTAATATTTGAATTGGCCTTGAGTTTTTATTTAAGTATCAAATCTGTTTCTCGTCAGTGTTTCTCACATTTTTCAATAACACCATATGGTCTCCGCTATAGGGAGAGACCATTTGCACTGACTCCTAATGGAATTTAGAGTTTGTGTTGAAATGTTCATATTGATCGATCACGTTGGACTAATCACTTTGGTCCAATCACACTACTTGTAATCTCAGAATATGTTATACCCCTTACAATATTAACATCATGGCGTCACATAGCGTCATTGTGCCACAGATTGAAAGGCCAACTTTTGCAATGGCTTGACTTGTTTTTCAACAGACTCTATGGATTATTTTGTAAAAGCAGTTAAGAACGTTCTTGTTTAACCAGGTTGTTCTGGAAGTTCATTGATTTCCATTGGGGGTTTTCTTCATTATCCTCAAATGGTGTATGACCGTCTGTGGAAAGAGCTTTAAGAATAAGTTGTACTTATGCTACTGTTTTTCTAATGTGATGCTTTGTAGCGTACATGCGAGACATTGGCTCAACATTGTAGTTTTTCAAATTGCTCAAATGTATTAAATCTACTAGTCTATTAATCATTTTTGTGATCACTCTTAGCACATCATGCTAATCTATAAATTGCCTGCGTACATCTTTGTGCATTATACATTTGAGTTACAGCATAATGTGTTATTTATTGGCTATGCATTCTTCAGACTCAAGGGAAGTGTGTGAACTCACTTTGAGGGAAAAATCAATAATAAAAGGTTGTCTGATTTTATATTTAGCTGCAAAACATCAATATTTTAACTAACCAAAACATTTTAATATTAAACTAATCCGCATTTGTTCGTATTGGAATGCTTCATAACCTGACTGTTTTTAAAATTGGTGCAGTGAAAGTTGTCCTGAACAGCACAGTTCTGCAATTTGTTGGTAAATTAAAAACAAAAATAATCCCCAAATTAAAAACAATTGTTGCTACAATGGAAACTTTAAGGAACTGAAATAAACAATGTCTTGGTGATAAATGGAAATCTTTGATTGAAATTCTGATTGAAATTGAAATTCTGTTGCCAAATGTGGCACATCTGTGTTGATTAAAAACCTCATTTAGTTTTGGAATAGAGTCTGCGTTTATTGCTGAAACTTTTTTTTCTCATAAAGAAACAGAAGAGTAATTCTTATATGCAATAGTTTAGAACGAACACCTGATGTCTGTTTTTGTATCTTATTTTTAAGTTTAAAAATATGTAGCAGTTCTTGGGCTGCACTTTTGAGTTGACAAGAGTCGCCACATAAAGACTTGAAAGCACTGTGAAAATACTGCTACTGCTAATCACATGATGCTAGCAATGCTAAAAGCCAGCATCTGCTTCAAATCCCATTTTTCAGTTTGTAAAAACAAAAAAATGGTCAGTTTTCTGTAAACATTGATGAAATATTTTCTCTTTTTAATCTCCAGGACGATTTTAATTGATGGCTGATTAACAGGCTTCATCTGAAGACGTTTAAAGCAAGCAGCTTTCTTAAACATGCAGGGCGATTTGCCTTGAAGACCAGGGTTATGAGCCTTGGCCCTAACCAGAAGGCTAATTAAAGTGTCTGCTTTACCTAAGTGAAAAAAAAAACAGTCTAAGGTTAGTCTGTTCATCTACCACAGTTTTTAATCAGTTGCTCATTTCCTTCAGCCCACAGTCCTATCTACAGTTTTAAATTATGGCAGGCTGAACGACAGCTAGTTTGAACCTGTGTGTGTTTGCGGGGTGTGTATGTGTGTTAGAGTTTGGCGGACTTGTTAAAAGGAGCCTTTTTGCAGCACTTATGTCGGCTTCGGCTGATAATTATTTCAGATTACATTAGAGGAAATTAAACATTTCTTAAAGTACGTGTGAGGGTGACAAAGTTATCGAGTGCAGACGGAGGAGAGAGTGTGAATGTTACACGTTGAGAATTGTAATTTTTTCGATTGCTAATAAGATCATTTTCAAGTGTTAAAAAATAATTAGTGGCGGCAGTTCAGTTGAGTAGAATGGTCGGTTTGGTGCCACGTTTAGCAGTGATGGAAATTATTTAAGTTCAGGTAAAAATAGAAGTTTTAAGATATTTAAATAAAACATTTAATAATATATTTTTTAGACCGTAGATGCCAAATATTGTTTTGTAAAACAGTTTAATAATGATCGATGTTCAGAAAAAAAAATCTAGCGACCAGAATTTGCCCATTTTCAACTTGATCATTTTCTTACTGACAGAAGACTCAAAAGTTATCCACTGTCAGTATCAAATGCAAACAATGGAAGCATAAGAAATTTGAATGGGAACTGTATTTTCTATGTCATGTTAAGTTGTGTGCATTCAGTTCATTCAGGCTGCATGAAAGTGAGAGAGAGCAAGACTTTCAGGAGATAACAGGGAGTTTTACATCCAGTAAAAGTGTAAGTTTCTTTCCTCTTAAGTTTTTCAAATTCAGAATAGCTTTTGGAAATCTGAGTTAAAGTGATGCTCAAGTCAGTTTAAAATGTTAACACTTTAATCAATTTGTCTTTCTTTTAGAATACCACTAAACCAATGTTTCACATTGACTGATATCAATGTCACATCTCATATATTCATCATCCACTATAAATCACTGACCACAAGGAGGCTAGAAAATCTCTTAAAGGTAAATTAATATCGGCTAAAATCTGTATCAGCAAATCAAAACCCTGAAAGCTCAGATTGGAAATCAGTCATAACATTCTGACTGGATACCATTTATAATAATGATGGTAATAATAACAATATTTGATGTTTTTTTTGTTTGATTTTTACTCAATCATCATGCATCTCAAGGTGCAAGCAGTAATGGTTTCTTTGATGTTCTGACAGTTTTTGAGTTCATATTGTGTAAATCTGTGTTCATACTCACATGTAGTGGTTTCAACATCTGTCTGGCTTGCTGAGCTGTCCTACCAGCAGACTGCTATCAGCTGATAAGAGTGTTTACGTCTGCCTTATCTCTGTCTGTTTAAGTGTTACAGAAATCAGATGAGAGATGCAGCTTGCCTACTCTACAGTGAAAGTAGTGACTGAACTAAGCACAAATAATGGTGGAGCAATATGAAAACCCTAGCCCTATTCCAGCAACAGTGAATAATACTAAGGTGGTATATTAATAAAAAATAAAACAATATTTTTAGGCCCTATATTTTTACAGAAAATAACATGCATATATGTGCTGTTGATGTTGGACTAAATGTTTCATAATTCTGGTAACATGTTTTGCTGGGATTCGCAGACAGTGAATTAGATCATGTTTGTGGAATTTTACAAAACATAAAAAGTGTTTAAAAAATGTTTTGTTTTCCATTTCTTTATTTTAAGTTAACACCTATTTTCTGAAGCAACTGCTTTGTAATTGCAAATATTAGTAATTTTCTTCACATTACATTAATTTGTAAACACACCTAATTACAAATCTAAACAACTAGTTACAACAATGAAAGCTACATGCACGCAAAACATATAAATGATTCTCATTATCAAAGGAAACTTAGATTTTTTTCTTTTTGTTCTTTAATTGCATGCAAATAAAAGTACAACTGGAATTGCTTGTACATATATAAAATAAAAGTATAAACTCTTGAATTAACCTTAACCCATTTAGATTTTGTTAATGAGATAAATCTTTTCTAAACTACCTACAATGCTGCTCACATGTACAAACATACAACTTATATTACCAGATAAGAACGAAGAGCATAGAGAGATAACAATAATAAGTTATTAGCATTTTGACACCACTAGCTTAATGGTTGCATGTAGCTTTGAGCTTGCGTCTTTCCTGATGTTCGACTGAACGGGGGCCTTGGGAGGGCTCTGCTCTGCTCGGCTCTGCTCTGCTCGGCTCTGTGGTCTTGTGCTTATCAGCGCAGGGCAGATATTGTTCCTGTGGTTCAGGCTGATAGGTGAGGTGTGCATGTGTGTGTGTGCGTGTGTGTATGTGTGATAGTTGCATTTGTCAGTGAACCCCCAGGACAGGTGCTGAGGGATGGTTTTGTATTTGGAAGCAGGTGCACCTCCCCTTCCCCCCTTGTTCCCTCATTCCCCTAGGAGGCATATGGTGAGAGTGATTGCAGAGACCCGATGCCCGCGGGGATGGCTCCTCCTCCCCTGCTCATCTGTTCTGGATGGGGCCCTGTGGGACACTCTCGGCTCTCCTGGGGTCTCCGTTGGCTGCGAATCAGACCCTGGCTTTCAGGTTGACTTCTTTGTTGCGCCGCTGGGCAGCTGTGCTAGCTGCCCTGTCAGCTTTACACGCTGCAGCGTTCTGTACAGCAGTGTGCAGGGGAGGACAAATGCCAAATGGCTTGTAGGTCACACCCTCTGATTTGTTTACACCAGACCTTCTTTGTACATATTGTTGCCTCTAATCTGCTGACTCCAGCCTCTGTTGTCATTACTCGGAGTAAAACACCATCTTGCTGTGATTTTTCACAAGCTCATCTCGCAAATGCGATGCGGTTCAGAGCAGGGATGGGACTCTCTTAGTAGGATAAATTGCAACGAAAACAAGCCTGTTGCAATAAGCAATAAATTGATTAATGAGTCAAATTAAAATGAGCTTAAAGATTTAGTTTTTCTTGTCTCTATGAAAAAATGGATGACCAAAGTCTTCAGTCTTGCTCCCTTTTTGATGGGCAATTTGGTTTAGAGACCTCAGTATCCATGTTAATTGTGGTTTCAGGTTTTTTGTTGAATATTTAAAATCTCTTCCAATTCCAGTGTTTAAATGTCCATTACAAATTAAAATTTATTCATATTTGAAAGGGTGATCTTACATTATGATACAATTTCCATTATCTATCTTGAAAATGGTCTCGAAACAGCAATATTATTGTTTATCATAATGACTTCTGGAACAACATATTGCCCAGCAAAATGTGTTACTGTGACAGACCTTGATAAGTTTTATGATTTTATTGATTACCAATGAGTCGAGAAAAAAAACCCTCTATTTCTAATGGGGTTTTTTTGATCCAGATTCTTTAAAAACTGAGACTTGATCTGTTTAGAGCTGCTTTTAAACCACAACACATGGAACATGGACCAACATATTCGATGATGGTATTCATCAAAATTTAATATTTGTCATCGGTTTCTCAATTGTTGACTGCATGATGTTTTTATGACTTTTCATTCTTGTGTTTCTATGATGTAAAGCACTTTGAACCGCCTTGTTGCTGAAATGTGCTACACCAATAAACTTGATTGATTTACTTTTTACATCTAAATACAAATAACCCGCAAATGCCTAGTTCAGAGTAGAGCTGGAGAGGCACATAGGTGGACATTTCAGGCCTTGTTGCCAAACGTGCATCTCTTTCTCAGTGGTAATTTATTATACGGCGAGCCAGATGAATAATGTATGATTAAAAGACTTAATGGATACACAGGGACCCATCAAAATAAAAGTAAAAATCCATTTGCTCTCCCTGCTGTAAATCCACCGGCCTGTCCTTGGGCTAATTTCCATGCGCGGCATTGGGGAAGGAGCCCAGCGTACGTTTCAAATTTGATTAAATGGGGAGTTGCTGTGTGTGCCGTTAATTCGTAAAGAAAAGAAACGTATGTGAGGGATCTCGCTGTGACACGCAGGTGAGCAACACACCCACAAACACGGAACTCTCCAGATGCATCCGTTCTTCGAAACGTTCAACTCTCCGGTTCCGTTCGTCTACAGTTCCGCCCCCCCAACCCCACTTCCTCCAAGCAGCTGCCTCTTCTGCGCCTGAACAAAATGAAGGCAGATGAATCAATTTGGCCTGTGGCCCTAAAGTGCACTTGTCTGCGCCCCAGCTTGGGCGTGGGGGATAATGAGCCAATAGATTGAGCTGGTGCTGCAGCCCGGCACTAAGCACCGAGGTGTCTCCGCCTGCCACACCACTGGGCCGCCCTCACACACACACACACACACACACACACACACACACACACACACACACACACACACACACACACACACACACACACGCACACTGCTGACGCCTCCCTGAGCAGCAGCAGCAGCAGCAGCTTGTCGTCGGGTTAATAGAGGTGAGGGTCCTTTGCGCAGGACACTTTTCAGAACAAATTAGAGAAATGATCTGTATCCGTCATCTTCAGCTTCTTCCCGAATCCCTTTTTTCCCCCCTTCTTTTCCCCCTCATGTCCTGCGCCGGCGAAGCTCAAAGAGCAGCGTCGTAGCTTGAGAAAGAAGAAGAGCATCCAGGGAGCTTGAAAGGAAGGAGCAGGTGGGAGGGTGAGGTCCAAGATCCTAAAGTAATGAGGATTGACACCGGGACAAGAAGGAGGCGCAGCTTCCCCTCAGTGCTAATGACAGGTGATGGCAGCCAAGGAGAGTTGAGGCAGAGTGAGAGAAGAAAGGGAGAGGAGTGAGGTTAGAACTAACAGGCTCTCTGATCCAAGGAGGAGGACGAGGGGAGACCACACAGGCCTTCTGATGCCCCCTCACTCCCTGCGCCCCCCGCAAAGTGAAGAAGGAGGGAGGATCAAAGGAGCAGGACAACAAAGCTTCACCCTGTAGCCTTCAGCCAGCTCCCTGCTGACGAGCTGCGGATTGATTGACACCGCAAGGGCAGCGAAGGAAGAGACGGGAGGGCCAGCCAAGCCGAGCGCGTTCTGATGTGAGCCGTCTCTGCCCGGTGTAGGCCGTACTTCACAGGGGGTCTCTGTAACTTAACCCAGGGTTAGAGTATTATAAATGTACAGACCTCAGCCAGCATTAATCAACTAGGGGGAAATTAAGATGCTGGAGGGTCCTTTGAAGATAATTAAAGAGCACAAAGCAGTGGCCTCCAGAGACAGACTGCAGACATGTTCAATACCGAGACTAATGGAGCTAATTTCTAGTACATTATTCATGTAAAACCCAAGCCTTTACTTAGCTGTGATTTTTTTCTCTCTCTCTTCTATTTAACATCTATAGACTTAAGTCGTACCCGTCATGTTCAACCCTCCTCAATACAAACACAATTACTCACATTCATTGCTTTAACCTGATTAACCTTGCCCGACTGCTTCTTAAGAATATCTCTGTTTAAAAGGAACATTAAATAAAAACAAAAAAAATGAATCCCTAACTGCAAATTTCTTAAACAGCTCATTAGTGAATGCAGTATAACCAAAGACTTTCCACTGGTTCCAGGGTTACAGTGAAACCTCTGAATGAGCATGAATGCCCCAGACATGTATTTTACTCTGTACATAAATGTAGAAGATGAACTTGGCTGGTATCTAAGCAGTCATACTGCACAAGTTGTGATTTTTCAATTTGAGAAAGAAGTTCCAACTTTGTTTCCTCAGCGCTGTCGAAACAAATCTGTTGTCCAATGGCGAGTAATTCAGCACAAAAACAATGTTGAGGTGCATTTCAACCATAGGCCATTCAATGTCATTGCTGCTGCTAGGATGAATAAGATTTCCTTGACATTTCATATTCCAAAAGATTATAGTGATTTTGCACCAACCAAATTTTATGTATGGTTTTCAAGACATAGAAATCTCATTTGAATGAATTACATTTGTATTTCAATGTTCTACTATTTACTTGTTTTTAAATAGGGAATGATCACATCTTTCTCAAACATCATTTTATTTTATTAAATAGTAGTATGTAGCAAAATCTATATTGCGCTATCCCATTGATGTAAAAACATGAATTTGTCTGATAATGAACTGTGAGCTGTCAATGAATCTAAACCTTGAGCTTACTCTTAATTTGAAGTGGGAAACGAGTTGCTTTGTTGACTGAATTGGATAATAAAGACTTGTTGTCTGGCTGACTGGCAATATTCAATTTATAAAAGCACTTAATAAGCCCCCACTTCTTTGAAATATTTGTGTGAGATCATTTTGGCTTGGCACTAGAAAAAAACCAAAAAAAAACCTTACAAAATCCAAACCATTTGTTAGCCCTCGGGGAATTCCATGATTGGCTAAGCCTTAGCCGCTAACAATGCTGACGTTAGAATCTGCTTCATTGCGATCAGCTCCAAATTAAAGGCCTATTTTACATCATAGACGTCTCCTCTGATGAGTAACTGTATTGTTAGACCCACACTAGAAGGAAAAAAGAAGAACCTGGGCCAATTAAGCACCTCCCCAGACAGGAAGTTAGTCCCTACATAATCACAGGCAGTCAGGATTGCCAGTCTTTTGTCAGAGTTTGCGAATTCCTTCCCAGATCAATTGCCATTCTGTTCCATTGAACTGCTGCTTGGGGAATGGTCCTTGCAAGCCGCATCATTAACCTAGATGCCTAATTAGAAGCTTTGCTCTGATCAATTGCCAAATTGATTGCGGACGTGGTAATGTACCCCCAGGGCCCTGGAGAAGATGAAAACACTTTGGGTGCCTTCAGGAATTTGTCAGCAATACCGATGGTGGGTAAACAAAGTAATCAACAACAACACTTGACACCGACGTGACACCGACTGTACCTCGAAGCTCTGTCTCTGCTGATGTGCCTGCCTGCCTGCCTGCCTGCCTGCCTGCCAAGGAGGATTGCTCTCTTTGTGCTCCCTTTGAGAGGAGGAAATCAAAAGGGCCACCTTCTATTTTGAGATTCAAGAAGTGATTAGGCTGACAGCAAGTCTAGAGAAACTGAGAGAGGCTGAGGGAGACGTGGTTAGATGTGGAAGTCAAACCTGATTAGGCCCACCTGCCAGGTCTATCTTCCTTCCATCACTACTCCCTGATTGCTCGGTAGGAGCCCCTCCTTCCTTCGTCTCCCCCTATTTAGCCCCTACACTATCACTATTGACCTCAGCGGACTGCCGATGCCCCTTGGCCAATCAGCGTCCAGGCCTTGGCAGCAGCAGGGTAATTAAAAGTGAATTGTCTGCTTGGCATGTACGCTGGTGGGCACAAGGGTAGGCAAACACTTCCTCTCTCGGCTGCCCTGTCTTTCCCAGCCAGGTGGTAGCGTACAGGACCTGTCAGATTAGCTGATGACCCTTTTAATTCTAGCCCAGCCGGGGGCCATAATTGATATTTACCAGGAAAGGTTAATTGTAGCAGTGATCTGCTTAAATTACAGTGGAGATCAGGAGACCGGGGCCAGACACCACACTTGCCACCGGGGGAGCTACTACACGCTCACTGCTAGTCAAATGGATTACACCCCACAGTCATCACTGTTGTACGCCAAGATGGAGAAGCAGAGAGAGGCATTTTCATTGGCCACTCCGCATCAGCGCCGGGTCCCCCTCGCTGAGTTCGCCAACCTCCCATCTGGCTGGGAATTTGGAGACACGCCAACTGTGTGGCTTGACAAGCTGCAAGAAAGCAAAGCTTTTATTATGAGGGTAACACTGACGCGGGTCAGAGAACATGCGCTCACTTGTACGGTTATGTTTAACAAAAACATTGTGCGTTTAACACAACATATAAATCAATCAATCAGATTTGTATGTAATGCACATTATAGCCAACAAGGCAGTTCAAAGTGTGTTAAATCAGCAATTGGAACATTACATTTTGCAAAGTGCCGTCATTACAGATCAAAATGTGTAATGACTAGCACAACCTTTTTTAAAAGTTGTGAAAGAATTGAGAAAGATAAAGGATAACAAACCCTAAACATGAAACCAGAGTTACAATTAACAGATAAAGATCAGATCACATGCTAGAATGTTGCGAAGTACAAACCTAATCCAACTGAGAAGTGTATTATTTACTTATGGTGAGCTATTTTCAAAACAGGATGAACAAACCTTTGCTGTCTAGTGGTAGCTGGTAGATATTTTTCAGATTTCCATTTTTTTTAAATAACTCGTCTCTATTGTACAGATATGCTCAGTTGTTGTTGCTATAAATGGTGGGTGAGAATAAAATAAAAAAGAGAGCTTTAGGAATGCCAACCTGAGAGTTTGATCTACCTACATTTTGACCATCAAACTCTTCAAGACGGTATAAATTACATCTTGGAATAATTTACACCAAGATGCACTGTAGGTTGAAAAACAAACCCTATTGTTCTTGTTACTAATGACTGGTTGAGTAACCCTTATAATGGTGTACAATTATTTCCACCCATCCATCGTCTACAACTGTTTATAATTGCAGGGTTGCAGTCATATGGCAAAAGACAGGTTACCCCCTGGACAGGCCACTAGTCCATCCCAGTGCTATTCAACTATTTAATTGTTAATAGTTAACAGTAGTGAATTAAATAACAGCATGTGGGAGTCTTGGTTCCTTTGGTCTGTGGATCTGTAATGGTCGCTGTGCTTCAGGTGTTGAGCAAGTCAAATTTTTCTTTGTTCTTTATTTTTTTATATTCCTTTTACATAGATAAAGATTCACTTTAAATTTTAAAGCTAGTAATTAAAAAAACACACTTTGAAGTAGGTTTATTAGTGAACATGAAAGAAGCAACGGCATTGTGAAGACCAAGGAACACAAGAGACAGGTCAGAGAGAAAGTAGAGGAAAAGTTTAAAGCAAAAGGGAAAGTTTCTCAAGTGTTGTACTTGTGTTTGTATAATTCATGCATCATACAGTCACAGCTATAGAATTACCTCAAAAATAGATATTCAGTAGTTCTTCTTGTCACTTTTATCATTGTTGCAATAGTACCACAAAATATTGATAGAAATTCACATTGTCATTGTCACCTTTGAAATGATTTAACAAATGTGGATGTTTCTTTTTGAAGGTCTCATAAATGGTATATTCCACTTGTGTACATGTTTATGTGTGATTATCGATATAGTTTTTTCAGACTTCTTTCCTCGCGTGTCTTCGGCAGATCAAACCTTTGGCGCCGCGTCCAGTCAAGCTCAGAGAGGACGAGACTTTCCAAGAATTTAGTCGGCCGCACAGGAGCAACTCCAAGGAGCAGCTCAGCGAGGTGAGTCCCCAAACAAGAACCTTCCCTTTCCCCCCAGACCTCCCACTGAGAGCTGCAGTTTTCATTCCCACAGACTAAACCCAGAAACCCGTAAAATGAGAATTTGGACAGAGGATGGCAGCACTGAATGTGCACTGAGGCTGAAATCAGAGGACAGGTGGTGTGTTGCTCTCGCCTCGTACAGCTCCGGTGCATTAATAAGGAAACCGACATACAGGAAATGATTAAGGTGGTTACACAGCAACAGCGAGTTGGCCTCATGGTTAAACGTAGAGATGACTTAACATAAATCAGCCTGGTGTGAGCTGACCCCCACCAAACTGGTGGATGGAACGAGTTAAAGAAATGCTCCAATTATCGCCTCACCGACATCCATATGCAAACCCATTTAGTCGGAGGAGTAGGTGGCAAATCAGAGCGGAAGCCAGGCATCGCCGCGGCGTAAGGAATAAAATAATGCAATTTAGAAACAGGGAAAGTAATGAGAATTTATGCATAATCCCGAGCGTCTCATTTTAAAGAATGTAGAAATATGATTTTTAACTAATGCCTGTCAAGCAGGAGCCTCCCAAGCCCAACGAAACCTGATTGTTCATTTAGCCAAAGAAAGCCTGCAGAGAAGGGCGGGGAAAACATGGAGATATTTTTTTTCCCTGTAGAGGAGAAAAATGATCGAAACAACAACAACAACAAAAAAAATACAAACTCATTAGGTTCATTGTTTTAAGATAGTCAGCATTTTAGCTGTGATACAAAGAAGTGCCTTAAAATATATTTTTTTAATCAACCAGTTTTCATTCTTTTTCTTTTCTTTACTGTGCTTCTCGGCTCCTTCTGCACAGTACCCCCCACCTCACCCTCACCCTCTTCCCTCCACCTCCTCCCCTTATGCTATTTCTCTCAAATTTGTATAAAAGGGTGTCTCTTAATGAAAAAGTCAGGAGGAAGAGGCGGGCTTGTCAGATAAAAGACCGGCGCTTGTTGACAGCTCTGACAGGGATATACGACAAGCACCAAGAGGGAGGGGGAGCAAATGGAAAGGAGGTGGGAATGACGGGAGCGACGGTTGTTGTTGTGGTGATGGTTGTGGGTTGGACTGGGGGGGAGACGGAGGGGAGGAGTTTGGGGGATTCACTGCTGGAAATTGCATGCTGTAATCGCCGACGGTGTTAAGATGTGGCATGTCTCTCTAATCTGTTGCCAAATAAACAGCGGCCAGACGCTGAGTGATGTAGCCATGGCATATCCATCCATCCATCCATCCATCCATCCATCCATCCATCCATCCATCCATCTATTCATTCATCCATCTCTGCTGTTTCTCCTCCCTCTGTCCTGCTTCTCTTGCCTTCTTCCTGTCTGCACTCTAGTTCAGGCCTGGCAACATTCCTCACCGCCACATTGTCCCCATCTCTTAAATAAATATTTATTTATTTATTTTTTACATACATATATGTAAAAAGACATACATATCTTTTTACAGCTCCGTAAAATCTCGATGAGCGCGTTGAAAGCGCTGCTAATTTTCATAAAACGTGCTCCACCACATCAAAGTGGCTCCCCAGCATTAAGAGCTCTCGACTAATGATGCCGCGTCGGCGACGGGTAAAACGAATTTCTCTTGTCTTGCCGCCAAAGGAAAGAGAGACAAATGGCACGCCCGCCTATTTGCCTGTAAAAAAAAAATGGAAAAAAAGTCATGCATCAATTTGGTACAAGAGGGGGTGGGAAGTAAAGTTTAAAAAAAATTGCAGGAGGATGTTGTTTGTTCGTTGCCATGGTGGGGGTCTTTATCTGCTTATTTTGACTAGGTAATTGTGCCTGCAGTGCAGCGGGGCTTCACCACTGAGCTGCAGAAGGATTAGGGAAATGTGAGGTGGCTTCTGCCGCATGTGTGCCGCGCAGGGTACAGAGTGGGTCCTTCACGTATGCCTACCCACATGCACGCACACACACACACACACACACACACACACACACACACACACACACACACACACACACACACACACACACACACAATCTCATCATTCTGCCACTGAGGACAAACATACAGTCCCCACATCGTAGTTCTAGAAGTTGAATCAAGTTTATTCGTATAGCACATTTACAGCAAAATCAATTCAAAGTGCTTTACATGATAACATAGTGCAACTCGGTGTTTCAACTGTTTTGCAGATTTCTGAAAGTGTGTTTCAAATTAAAGGACCACGTCATCTGAATGCTGCTTCTCCCTGGACATTAGTGGAATGGAAAGTTGATACAACAGCAGAAGCTCTTTAAAGTATTTTGTTGCTGAGCTGTTCAGTGATTTATATACTAACAAAAGTACTTAAGTCTATTCTCTGAGCAACTAAAGATTAAAGGATGGATGAGTTTCTTTATGTCCTTTAAACCTGGAAACAATCTTGAGGAGATAAAAGGCCGACTTTGTAACCATCTTTATGTGGTTCTGAAGGTTCCGGTGTGATTCTATCGCTACACCCAGATTTCAGACCTGATCTCTCGTTGCTAGCTGTAACAGTGAAGCTGCGTTCTCACTCTAGCTTATTCCTCTTCAGGTCCAAAGACAACAACTTCAGCTTCCGTTTAGCACATCCACACATTGATTTGTTCTGAATGGCTTTCCCCCGGCAGTGGCAGAAATCACCCTCTGGTTTAAAAGAAGACGGACTGGACACTCCTCTCCCATTGCCATGTTTTTCTTTCTTTATTTATTATCAAGAGAGTGGAGGAGAAGAGGGTGGGGGGCATGGAAATAGTGAGAGGATTAGGGGCTGGATTTAGCAACACTTTTGTTCTCCAAGGCTGTTTAGTTAACCCTTAAATGTTGCCAGCATCCGCCCCATCCCTCTCGCCATTAGCCGTCGTAACCACGGCGCATACACACACTCTTGGTCTGCCACCGTCCCCTGCCCCTTCCCCCCTCTCTCCTGGGCGGGTTCTAAATCCTTTTGAAGTCCTAAGCGCTGCAGAAATCCATTGAGAGCCATGTATAATGGCTTTTAAAGAGAGAGTGTTTAGCTGTATGCCGACCCTATGGCTTATGAACCGCTGGCGTTTTAATGGATCCCCCCCTTTTTCCCTCCTCTATTTTATTTTTTTCCCCTCCTTCACCAGCACTAAATCCAATGGATTGTCCCTCATTATCATTTAAATAAGCCTCTCTTTCTACTCGGAATGCTCCAAGTTGAATGAACTCTACATAGTCGGGCTAATTCCAAACGGCTACGGCTTCCCTCCACCTATGCGCATATGCTCTCACGCAAACGCAAGCATATAGATTTGAGCTGACGAAACGGCACGCATCCCTAGAAATAAGAGCACACTCTGCCTTTCTTTTTGGTCTTTTTTTGTATTTACAGATTTTTTTTTTTGCCTTCTGTGCAGTGTTGCCTGTTCTCTCCTCTCTCGCTGTGGCAGCGAGGGGTGCAGAGAGGTTGAGGAGAGAGGGAATAGCCTTTTGATTCCCACAGGGCCTGCTTTCCGGTTCGCGGCAGGACTCCTTGGTAATCGTCGCCACAGGAGCTGTCCTGCGAATCAGAGGGGCACACAGGCGTTGATGAGGGGCTGAGGCCTAGAGCAGGTGTAGGTGAATAGTTGAGGGGCACTGGGAGAGTGCAGAACAAGGGAGGCAGCGGAGGCGTGCGTGTGTGTGTGTGTGTGTGGTGGGGGAGGTCATTTTGGATTGAAGGTGGACCTATGGATGAAATTGCTCTAGCAGAAAAGTTCCCTCCAGAGACCAGGGGGGAGAAATTGCCAATCTAGACGGAGGAATAAAAGCAGTGAAAAGTGGAAGTGGAGGAAGGGATTTGGAGATTGGTATTCGTGCTGCGCTGTGACACACAGAGAGCCAGAGAACAGAACAAAAGCTGGCTTTTTTTCCCCCCTTGTCCTCTTCCTGCTTTGCTTAGCATTTTGGGGCAGCTACGTTTAAAAACTATTTGCAGACTTAGTTTGACGGTGTTCCAAAACTCTTCCATAAATGCATAAAGAGATCGTCATGGTTGATACAATAAGTGCTTTAGGAATCTAATATGATTTGGCTGATAAAAAGATTAGATAAAAATAATGACATCAGGTAAATTGCATTAAAGTTCTATTTACATAAGTATTACAGTTCCTTAAGTCTTGCATTAATGGGCATTATAAAAAAAGCTGTTCTCATAACATTTTTGCAAGTTTAGAAAATTAGTTTTTCTTTGCAAACATGTGCATTAATTCAGTTCAAATTCAATTCAAAATAATACTGTATTAATCCCAAAAAGTGAAATTAAACACCGATATAACTCATGGCATACAAGCATCTTCAAAGAGTTGTGGTGGAAGGTGATACAGTAGCAGTCAGTCTTGCAATTAATTTGGAGAAGCCTCTGACTGAAGACGCCGTCGCTGTAAGACTCATGATCCTCATGACATACTAACGGCTCATGAGGTTGGAAACAGGGCTACTTTGTTATCCTTTGATAAAACTTGTCACGTAAGCAATAGAAAATAAAAAATATTTTCCTTTTGTAGTTTATTTAATCTCAATGCTTCTTCTGGCTTAATTTTTAAACACCTAACTCTTACCTTAGTCAAACCATCCACATCGAAGAGTGTTGTTGTCACCATGACCCATTAGCTCTTGATATGGGTCATTTAGTGACCGACTGGATTATTGAGCTTCAACTGGCATTCATTTCTGTTCTAATGGTTAGTGTCTCATTAAATCACTACTGTTTAACCTCTGGTGGTGGAAAAGCCACAGTGTTTGAATTTATGAAATGCTAATTTTGCTAGATATGATATAGCTTGGTCGCCTAGCCCCAGAAATGAGCAAATGTAGCTGGTTTTCTGATTTGAAAGTAAATCCTGCTCAGTCAGGTGCCACATCATCCCCACAATCCCTGAGAGACTGAGTGGAGAGAGCAGGTTTCCCCTGGATCATCTCCTCCGTCCAGGCAGGAGGAAAAAGGAGTGATGTGTGCAGGTGTCGGGTACATGACAGAGTGGGCGAAAGGTTAACGTGAATATTGATATTAAAGCGACGTTGCTTCATCATGTCTGTGTGAGCGAGTGAATTGCTCCTCAAAGGTCATCCTTGTTCTCCTCTCTCTCCCCACAGAGCTCTGCTCTCTCTCTGTCGGGCCGCGGCTACTCGGTAAGTGACATTTTCATGCTTCATGGCTTTACGGCTGAATTACAATCTCCAACGACTCGCTTTATGGCCCCAGCGCTCGACATTTTAATTATGTTAAATAGAGTAATGGGGAAATCATGATATTAGGAACATTAATTCTGGCTGACTGAATGATTAAATTGTGGGAAGGTGTCCTGCACTACCTTGACGAAAAGGGCCCAGCTTTATTGGCATTGATCGGCGCCATTCGCCAGCAGTGCAATTTGGCACCGAGTTTCATATTTTCCTACAGTAACAATCAGTTGGACATAATGTTCGTTATGATATAAATCGTGCTTTCCTTAAATAAGGCAAGGTGTGGGATGGCAGCTACATCTAGTCTTTATACTTCAACAAAATTTGGATTCGAAGTTTCTAATGATTTGTGAAAAACAAGTGCATGTGATGGGTTTTCTTATAAAACACGATGTTGAAGGATTGCCTCTGTGTTTTGGTTTGTCTTACGGGTCACAGTCAAATGTTTCAGATCAATGAAACTGTTTTAATATCAAACATAACCTGAGTAAATACAAATGTAATAGTTTTCAATTCAAAGCTAATTTTTGTAGATATAAACAACAACTATCCAACCCAACCTGGTCCTCTAACCTAAGAACTCATCCTGGGCATTAACAAGAGTAAAGTAGTTCATAATACAGCATCTACATCAGATTTATGTCCTGACTTGTAAACTGTGTTTTTTGGCCATTTAGAGTTAGATTTGCTAGTTATTTACTAGGCCACTTAATAACCTTTAGTTTTTTTGGTTTTTGAGGGACCTGGTGGTGACCTGCTACCTAATCCAAGTCAGCTTTGACTTAAGGTCACAACCTGATTGCTCTGTCTTGTTCTTTTAAGATTTTCTGGGTGAACTTGTCCAGGTTCTCTAACAGCAACGCAGCCCCAGCATTGGCTTGGGCCCTGGAACTCTCATGTATCTTACTTATTGTTGAATCATCAACAACGACTTTGACTCAGACGAATGAGACATGCAGTGTTTTCATTTTCTTGCCTCCTAGATAAGTTGGAAATGCTCTCTTGGAATAATTCTGGTAGACCAGCCACTCTCAAGGTTCATCACTGTTCTATGTTTAACTCCATTTGCAGATATTTGGTTTCATTAGATTTTGTCATCTAATGAAAGGGCAGTGCCTCCCATGTTTACTGCCTCAGGCGCCTGCCTGCCCATGTCTTGTGTTTTTTGTGTTTTGCTTTTGGACGGACTGTACAGAAATGTCAGTTTCCTCCCTGAGGGATTAATAAAGGTTTTCTATTATGAATCTCTTTAAATAGCAGAATGACTCGTTGTTTTTTAACTTCATGTTGCTAGACAGATGCTGTTAAGGTACTTTTTATTGCTCTGGCTAATCGTATTTTGACAGGACCAGGTTGGTTGGTAGAGCATAGAATTTGGACTTATTTTTCCTTCATAAGAGGAAATTGTCATTTGAAAACATCTTGTATTTACTCAGGCTTTCTTTGTCGATGTGACGATCTGAACAATTTAATATAACAACAAATTAGTAAATGGGCAAATGTTTTAGAGATCATTTCTATAGTTAACCTAAAAAAGTTGCTTTGTTTTTATTGTTTGTAAAATCTTTTCGCCTTCCTATTTTTATCCCGTTTAAGCGTTTGTTTTCCTCCCCCTTTGCATTGACAAAGTAAAGCGCTATCCTGCGCTCCACTGTTTGTTGCCATGATGTGTCAAGTCTCAGAATAATGAAGACAGCGCTTGTCCTTTACGTCCTTTGCTAAAAAGGGAGCTCATAAGAGGTACTTTATTTAAAACATGCTCCTTATTTGCAAATGAGCGGCATATGGTGCGGGTTATTGTAGCTCGGAAGCAATCACCCAAACAAACAAAGCAGCTATAAATGGTTTGTCATCCTTAATCTGCCTCAAAGGGCTACTGTTAAAGCGCCGAACAAAGCAAACTTCAAAAAACATTGATCTCTGTGGAATTGAGGGGGAGGGAGCTTTTTTTTTTCCTTTTCTTTTTTTATGTTGTTTTAATAGAACATGTCACATTCCTGCTCCCCGGCATCAGCACACTCACAGAAGGATGAAAACAAACAAGACCTCCAAAAAAAGCTGGCAGAGCCCTTTGGCTCGAGCTGTCAGTTTAAGTCGGCAGGGAACGAGGCCTTCTCTTTATCTGAAAGGCGAAGGGGAGGGATTCGGAGCGAGAGAGGTGCAGTTTGGCTTGGAGGTAGTGGAGTGGGAGGAGAAGGCTGAGGGTGGGGGATTGTGCAAGCAAAGCAAAGTCTAGTAACGAGGCCAGGAAGTTTCATGTTGTCTGGCTTCCCCTCGCCGGCTATCTGATGGTGCTATCTGCAGTGTTTGTAGCCTCCAGGCACCTCCTGGGTACTGAGCTCTGACACTCAATCTGCTCGGCTGCAGGGTCCGCTTGATTTCTGGGGGCTGCTTATCTGCAAGTGCTCCGGGCTTTACAGTACGATGGTTTTGAAGGAGGGCTCAGGGTGCTGGGTCAGAGGAGCTACAGGGAACTGCAGGGCAGAGGCTGAAAGGCTGGAGGAAGAGGAGAGTGAAGAAGAAAAACACAGGAGAAGGAGAGAGAATAGAATGTTAGAAAAGAATCAAGAATGCTGTGCGTCTAAGTGGAGTGTCAGCAAGACAGACCACCAGAAGCATTGATGAGTGATCTCATAAGTGACTTTTTAAATTGATCAAGGTCTATTGATTTACCTCCCCGCAAATAAAAACTAATCAGTCATGTGTGTGGAGACTGTTTAACTGACCCGAACCAATAAGAGAAGATAAAATATGTCTAATATGACACATTTCAGTTAAGATTGACAATCTGGCAAGAAAGAATTCATGATTTTCTTAATTATTTTTAACACAATTTCTCTTTATTAAAAATAAGACTACAAGAGAAAAATATATATTTTAAATATTTGTAAAAATCACACTCACTTCTGCCTTCTCCCAGTTCTCCAAGTACTAACCGCAAAAATATGCCACTCAGTCAGAAAAAAACAATCAGAGCCAGGAGGAGGGTCTTAGTGCCATCTGTCACTCTCATGTGCAAGATGCTCACACCTTCCCTCTTGTTCTCTGCTATGTTCACCACAACATAGCCTGTTACAAATGCTAAGGCCAGTTAGAATAGTCAGTGATGATGGTGGTTTTCCTGGAACGGTGAGTTGTTTCTCTGCTATTAGCACATGTAGCAACACATACACAAGGTTGATTAATGTTCAACCAGGAGCTTTTAATGTCCAAAGCTCCTGGTTGCTTTTGACCAGAAGCAGTAAATTTCTTCAGATAGCAATAGTAGCACTGGAGGAGATCATGTATCATGTCTCATATTATACACTCATGACATGGTGATAGTTTTAGCAGTTATGATAAAAACATATTTTTATTAAACTTACATACAGTTTACAGTTGAAGAAAGTTTCTGTTTGCCTCAAACAGTTTTGAAATGCAGTGTTATTTTAAAAGGTTGTAAATTAATTTTCACGTAAAGTGCACTCTTGCGGTATAATAAGTTTGAAATTTTCCAATAATCATTACACCGTGCAAATTTATAAGTGATATTTTTAATTTCTACATTAATTGTTTTATAATCCCTATGCTAGTAGGGGTAGTTATATCAACAGTATTATTATTGTTTTTTCTTTTTATTATTATTATTTTAGTCCTCTCTCACCAATGTAGCTTCTGCTACATTATATTTGTCAGGCAGTAATTACAGTCTGGGCACACAGTGCACCCAGCATTCAAACTGTTGTTTAAAATCGCTGACATTTGTTGTTGTTGGGTTTGGCCCAGTGCAGAATGTTCTAGGATTCAGAACACACCATAATGACATAATGGACCATTCAGAAATCTACCTCTTAAACATTTCCATTATATCCGTTCCCTGGGTTATTTATTTTCAAATAAGTTAGAGGATAATAAAAATTTTTAGAGCAATGCCATAATATAGAATTAGACGCTCTGTCATGTTGAAGATGTTTTGGCAGGAGTGTCGTTATAGGTAGAAATTATTTTAATTTCCATAACTGGCAATGAGAAAATATGTTTCGATATATACATTTACAAGAATAAAAAAAAAATTGCCTTTTGGAACAGACCAATTTTATATTGAGTGGTTCTTCTGTATGAACCAAATAGTAATATTAAATTACATCATTATTAAAATCAGTTTTAGTTTAATCTTTACCACTTAAAACAAGTATTTGCTAGCTGAAGGAAAAGGAGAAAAATGTACCTGGTGTGTTGCAGTAACAATGCATTGAATGTCTCTTACCGGCCACCGTCTCTCTGCTTGGCAGCTACAATCTAATTCCAGTTTGTTCCCTGTTGTTGCCGGGCTTCAATGTTTCAGTCAGTCTGAGTTTGTTGTGGTAATGCTAACCACTTTGTGCTAATCTGCAGCATAAGATGCTAAAGACAGGTTTATAATCTACATTTTATTTTTCATTTAGTCTATTTTTCAAAAATGATAATAAAAACCTGTTTTCTAGCAACTGCTCTCTCTGTCACCATAGCATCATTTTTATTCCCTGCTTGTACCATGAATAATTAATGACCACTCTTAATTTATTTCTTGCATTATGGTTTTACAAGGGAAGTTGGAATTGAATAAAACGAATATCGACAAGTCAAACAAAAACCAGAGGTGGGCATTTGGTGGATCTAATAAATATCTCATAATTTAAGATGCAATGTAAGCTTTGGTTCTTTTCTGTCACAGTAAAAGCAACTTTTCTCAATAGTATTGTATGAACTATATCAGGTTGTCATAACGTGGCATTCGTGCTTCTGTGTCATCACTAGATGTTTGGTGACATTTAGCTAAGTGACTGAAGACGGACGAGAATTGGAACTAATCTTTGGAGCACCGAGTGACAGCAGATAAGCTACGCTTCGACTTATCCTTACTGTCTCAATCACTGTGGAGAACTGGATAGGGAATTGTTTCCCAAACCAATTCTCTCAGCACTTTGGGCGGCTTCATTATAATCTTAGCAGTGGGGAACGATGTGGGCATTGTTTCCTTTGCTTTCCAGCTGCTTGTTGTTCTAGAAGAGATGTGCAAAGGTTCCAGGCAATTTATCATACTCTCTGGGGCCTCAAGATTAAGAACCCCAACATCTCCCTCTGGTGCTGCAGGAGATGCAGAAAATGTCACAAAATCTCTTTACAACAATCTGGCCATCCTGTTGCTTCCTGTGGGCTGGACAGATTGTACCTCGCGGGTTGAAGAGGGGAGGGGGGGGGCAGATGGGTTTGGTGGGGTGGCATTTCAGCTGAGCTTAAAAGACAACACACCACTCCTTCCCTTCAGATGAAGTGATTAAGCTCAAGTCTCCAACCCCCAATCTTTTGAAACCACCCAAGGCCAAGAAGCGGCTCTTGTTTTCACACACGATAAAAGCACAGAGCTTTGTCTGTGACAGTATAATCTGACTAGTCTGTTTTGGGAAGGTTTATCTCCATGGTGTCAGGGAGTAAAAAAAGTGCTTTTGGTTGAGCACCGAGGCTCAGGCTCTCAGACGCTCGTTCGGCTTGTCATAATCAAGTTTAGCGCTAAATGAGTATACTCTCTAAACAGAGCTACCTCACAGTCATGTGTACAAACAGTTTGGTTTAGGTTGATTTGGATCCTACTTGCCCCTCTTTGTTGTGGAGAAAAAGAATCTTAGCTCTCTGCCAGATGAGGCTTTTTCTAAAGATCTCAATCAAATGCTGAGTTATGTGAATTATTATAATCTAATAAAACGTTGATGCTGCATTGCACAGAGCAACAGTGATTCATTGGATTAAATGTTGCATTCAGTGAATATAAGATGATTGAATACAAATTATATTTTGCACAGTATCGTTTTTGTAGTGATAATTTTCTGTCTCTAGTTTCTTTTTGAGCAGTCACTGGAGTTTAACTTTCTCATTGTTCTTTGTGTCAGAAATGGAGGGACAGAAGCTGTGTTTCTATTAACCATATAATTGCGCAATGTGACATTTCGAAAAGAAATTCACTTAATGGAAACGCGACCGTTTCAGAAAATTGCCGTGTTTCCACTGTGGAAGGATGAGGCGGTTTTTTTTTTTGTTTTGTTTTTTTTTTTTGGCTGAATCAAAATTAGCTTAAACTGTACTGTACTGAAGTACTTTTTATGCATTGCGTGAGTCACATAACCAACAACTGGATGTTACTAGAGGTGCAAACCACAAAGAAAAAGCTGGCAATAAGTAGTTGGATATTTTTTAATGACTTTTGACTAATGTCAACTTCGTATTAAAAGTGTCATAATTTACCGAATGACGCTTTATGACAACAGTCATGAATATTCATGAAGGCTTATTGATGATCATGACATGTGTTATGTCATGTTTATGAAAGTGTCATGACAGTCTTATTCACCCCCTTCAAATAATGTGTTACTGCAAATTCCTTCCTACTTCTATGTGCTTATAGTATTTGTCCTGCAGTAACAACTTCCACACCTGGCCAGAAGAACTTCCATACGCTGTGTTCACTGATCACACAAATCACATATATTTGTAAAACTCTGTTTTCCTATAGCCATTCTCTCAGACATAATGTTGCCTCTGCTCCCAACATAAATATTTAAGAATCGCTTGCAGCAGAAAGGCAAAAAAAAAAAATCAAATGGAGAATGACAGCTGGCCACAAAACTCTTAACGGTGCATCGCCGCTCCGTGTCACTCTGTCTTTTTCCCCATCTGACATTTTTTTCCCGCATGCCTCTTCCAGTTTTTTCTCACTCTGCTTAATTTGCAGAGACATGCAGGTGTCTCTATACCACTGACTTTTCATAGGGTGAAAATTAGAGATGGAAACCAGGAGCCCAGCAGGAGTCGGCTGGGGCCCCGACATTGTCCTGGCTTTTGGGTGAGGCACTCCTTGTCAGGGGCCTCTCTTAGAGGGCTGTCTGCTGCAAAAGAAGAAGAAGAAGAAAAAAACCCTATTTGTTTATCCCTCTGTGCGGTCGGACTTCAGTTCCTGGACCTCGCTGCCTTTCGCGCACCAGGGACCTGAGCTGTTGCCGCTAGCAACAGATAAAAATTGCTGTTAACCACAGCAGGTCCCATAACACATCAATCAACGGGTCTGCAGATAAAGGCTGCAGGCTTCTGGGGCCCTGGGTGAATGGCGCGGTTGAAAATCCTTTCCCAGTGGCTGAGCACACAGCTCAGATGATAAAGGCCTGCTATCATTCAGTGCTGTGAGAGGAAACTTCATCTTAAGCTGCGCAGCTCAGGTTTTGTTTTAATGGGGATGCATTAAAATAGCACCAAGCATAAATGGGACTCCAGGAGAAGTCATTTGAATAAAAAGGCGACTCTGTAAAGCGGTGATGACCCGTACTCAAAACAACGGCTCTAACATAGTCCGCTCGTTCTTAATGAACTTCTAATTGCTTTTACCAGTTGGCTTTGCTTTAAATAATACTTAAAGGCTGAGACGTTCAGCTGCTTGGGGATCCGTACGCTTACTCTTTTATGTTGCTATGAAGGAATTCAAAATCAGCGCCTGGAAATTACTT
>CAEGAF010136718.1:0-14626 GCA_903067075.1 Micropoecilia bifurca
AGAGCCAGGTATTGTGTAGTTGGTGCTTTTAATCAGTTTTCAGTTAAATTAATTCAATCCAACTCTATAACAGTCACAAAATGTCACCAAAATCACTCTGTCCCTCTAAAATCTTTCAGAAAATCCCAAAAATGTATTGAATTGTATCGTTTGCTGAATACCACAATATATATCATATTGTGAGCAGAATATCGTGTATCGTATCGTGAGATTATTGTATCACTACAGCCCTAATAATCACCTACACCTAAAATATATGCTTCAAATGCCAAGTGCTAAAAATAAAACCTCTGATAGCTGCAGATGCCGCAAAGCTGCGCGCTGTAGTTGCGCCGGGCGAAGAGAAGTGATCTGTAATGGCGGCAAGTTATCAATAATTTTGTTAGCCTAATTGCAAATAGTTTAAACAGTCAGAATAATGTATTTGTGGCCTACGCTCTGCAGGCGACATTTGCAGCAAAGTGGCTGCTGACGCAACGTGACGTCGACCGATAAACCGTCTTTAATCAAGAACCACACAACATGTGAAACTTGAAAAGCAACCTTCTCGAACCTCAGACAGACGCAAACACACAAGGATAAATATTGTGGATGAGGCAATAAAAGGATCTCTTAAAACTCTTGCACAACAACAAAATAAACAAACCAGAGCAACAAAAGCAGCGGCAAAGAGACTGGATCTCCACAAACACTCTTATCACTGTACATCACAGAGCCGCTCCAAACGCCAGGAGAGTTAAAGCTCCGGTGTCAGCAGAGAGTCAAGGAAGAGTCATCAAACTGGGAAGAATGCTAAGAAACTTCACCTAGACTTTAAATCAAAAGGATGTAAAGCAGCTAAAATATGTTATTCAATGTGGGTGGAACAACTGGAAACTGCAAAAACATGCTTGTTCTCAAACTGCAACACTCCTCAAGCCCATCGCAGCGAGTATTTTAACTACTTCTACAGGAAGTTCCTCGTTCTTATTAAAACTGATGAGCAATGAGACGAAGCTTCCCCGGCAGTCATGACTCACGGATCAGTTATACCGTTCCGCCTGAAAAGCAGCACGTTTCAACCAGTTACTTAAATGTGAGAGCACATATTTCTATGGCACACAGAGAAATATGACATTTATAAATATCCAGAGATGGCATCGAGTTATAACTACTGGTCGCAGCGTTGAAAGAGAAAACCATGACGCCAGTCAATTTTGGAGCATTTCAACCAAACATGCTTGAACTAATTCATCCCAACAGGTGGGGATCGGGACAACTTAACGTAGCGTTTTACAGAGTTAAATTCGGCTGGAGTTATTCCAAATAGAAAACCGACTAAATCCAATCAAGGTCTAGTATTGAAGGAAACCATTCAATCTAAGAACAGATTTGTGGCTTCAGCTGAAAAAGCAGTGGCATTGATAGTAATCAATGCCTTGATAGTAATCAATACCACTAATTACCTGATAATAAACAGGTTTGATGGCCTGGAGAACAGCTACCCAATTTATAGTAATTAGACATACAATACAGGCTAATATTAACATCCATGTATAATTTTATTTGTCTATGTTGAAATGAAAACAATAAAATCAGTTGTATTTTCGAAAAAGATGATAAAGTGGTGGTTCATTTTGAGAGAGAGCCGCTATTATTTTCTCTTTATTAAAATTACATACTTCCCGTCAAATCATGCATTTATTTAAAACTGCAGACCACCTAATTATAGCTTGTTTCTAATTTCTAACAGTTTCTACATCTCCTTTTGTAAGTGTTACTGGTAATTCTTCATATTAATGAGACTCATTACGGGCATAAATGTGGATTTCTGCACACTAAATGTGATTTTCCCCACTCTTGATGCACTTAGCAAAGACGACTCAGTGAAGATGAATGTGCAAATTAAACCTGATAATATCGGTCAGTGCTACAGAATGACAATTAAGCTGTTTCTTGTTGCACTAAGAATCCAAATGTGATCAGATAAGAAATGCAACACATAAAAAAAAAAATTAACTGAATGCCATATAAACAACATGAGTATGACAGAGCAGCACAGAGAAACTCACAACTAGGGGAATTTTGGTGAGACCAGTTAGCCTAACACTACGTTTACCTTAACATAAATATGCACAGTGGAAAGTGTCTTTGCACTATGACAAATGCCAACATCTCTGCTCTTGGGTGTTCAACCAATCAGCTCAGAGAAAACTAAATGGCGCCACTGGACTGGCTGCTTTGCAAATGCCAGCCAATAAATGCCATGCTAGGTTATACTTTAGCTTAAAAAGCTGGCTTTTTCCTTGAATATTTTATATATACTCTGTGTGAAATAAGTAAATATGCAAATACATGCTGGTCAACAACAGTAAGGTCAGATACTGACGTCGCCCCAAACTTTGATAGCAGTTCATTCCTGATAACAGTTCAGTGTTTACTGAGCGACTTTTGCCCAAGGTTTTTGGCCTTAAGTCACAAAAATAGTAGCAGTTTAAGCTTACCGCCAAATTATCAACAGTGACAACCAAGATAGTGTTAAAAAGATAGAAACTAATCAGTTAAATTTCTTTAATTCCAAGAGCTGCCTCTCTCCCCGTTTCTAGATAATTTGCAACGGAATCGTTTTGAGACTATGATAAAAAAAAGAGGCTGACTTATGAAAAAAAACAATGCACCGACAAAAAAAAAAGAAAAAAGAAAAGAGAACAATTAAAAGTGTACAATAAATCAGAATAGAGAATCCGGTGAAACTAGCGAAAGCCGATGAGAGAAAATAAAAAGTCAAAACGGTTCTACAGAAATAAGGCTACCAAACAGCCAGCACTTCATTTTCAAAGAGCTTTCAGAACCACCACAGGAAGTTCATTTTTTCCAGCAGTGAGTCAGCTGTGGCACAGGGACAAAAAATAGAAAGCCATTTGGACGGACACTGCAAGCTCAACACCACAGGCGTCTGGATGCGCAATCAGAAAACAGTGACATTTGGAAAGGTGACGAAGCTGAAGACAAAAAAATAAATAAATAAGCAACAGAGAAGTCATGAGTAATTGCTAATGTTGTCTCTAAGCTGGAGACGGGAATGCAGAGGAGGCTCCACTGGCTGATGTTGAGTTTTACTAACTGTGTGTACAATTACTTAAATTTATGCTTCTTTCCTTCGATCCAGACTTGGCCGCCCGCGTGTACAAACTCGTCAAATGGATTAAATTGAAGCTGGCTTCATTTTCCTCCCGGCAATTACAGTCGTTAGCCAGAAATAAGCACCTGCTTCTTTCTAAGTCAAAGAAACTCTTAAGAGTGCAATAGACGTCCAACAGTGTCATAAAAAGTTTTTTAAAAAAAGCAACAAATAGCAATGGATCACCAGATTCCTTTCATACAAATCTGATCAAGTTGAATGGAAATCCATTGCTCCGCAGGCATCCTGTCATCCTCTCCTTCAAATTGACTCCAGATGTTCTTTTCCACGACACAATAAAGAAAACCTCTCAGCGACATGCCTCCCACTAATTCTGACTGGCTCCGGCTTTCATTTTGAGCGTGATGCACAACTGCAGATTCGGAGCAAAGACTTGCTGCTCTGAGGAGATTTACTGCATCATATCCATGGAAACGGCTCACCGGTCAAACCCTCTATTCAAAAGGAAGCTGCTTGTTAGACCCGTTGTTTTCTCTGATAAAAAAAAAGGTCCTGTTTAACATCCTTTGACTAAAGCTGGATAATTAATATACGTCTGATGATTTAGGCAGTGAGTGACTGGTCTTCTTTTGTATGAGTGCATGAAAAAAAGTCATGCAGTCAGACAGGAATGGACAGCTAAGTCTAGACAGCTGTTATTTGTTGCTTGCAGTCCAGATATGAAGATCTGCTGACTCTGATGTTCGCATCCGATTCTGAACTACGACTGGCACTGAAAACCGTTTTTTCAAAGCTTCAAACAGTCATTCCTGTTTACGGACGTAACCTCTGACCAAAAAATAAAATTATTAATGGCACAACTTTCAGCTCGAATCACCCCAATCAATGATTGACCAATGGGAAATTCAAAGGGGTTATCTTTTTAGAAATTGGTCAAATGTACCATAACAAGTCAGACTGGAAGCGCCACTGTTTGGTGTTGAAGTTTTTCGTGTTTCCATTGCAAAAGCGGCACATACAACCAACCCGTACCGTCAGTCGTAGCTCCGTAGGACAATAGTACAGTAGGTGCAGGTTAGGGCGGAGCTACTGGCACCACACAACACAGTCCATTGACCAGGCTACAGAAAAAACATCAGCCTACAACACAGTGCTTCAGATTTGTCGTCACTGTAGCCTGACGCCACGTTAGGCCCTTGTGTTTAACATCTCTTTGATCAACCAATCCTGCACCGCTCTGTGTCAACAAGGCATAATAACCAACAATTACTTAACTACTGCTGATAATCTTTGCATAGCCCAACGACAAGCTATGCAAAGAAATGTGTTGCAGAGCAGAACATATTTCAACTGAAGGACCACAGAGTGTGAAACCGACCAAGGCTGATGTTTTATTTCAGAAATGAAAGGACATTTCTGAATGCCGGTGTGAACGTCAGTTAATGCTTTACTTGACATCAGGAGCTTTATCATCCCTGCTGTATGTGGCGGGCATTGTGCAAATAAAGAGCAGCATATTTTCTGAGCTTTAAGTCGTCTTCTAATAATAATAATGTTATTATTATTAATGAATGCACGACTTGTTGGGAGTATGCACAACCAACAGATTGACAGCACTTTTGTTGAGGAAACAAGGTGTAGGTTGTTTTTTTATATGACTAAGCAAAAGTAAGGAAAATGTAACTAACATGGTGTTCAATTAACATCAAGTAGGAAATGTATTCAACATGGAATAGAGGAACGAGACAATCTGTTCATTTCGAGCACCAACATAAATGACATTTCACCTCTGCTTCAACGGTAATGTTAGTATAAATGAAAAAAAAAAAAACATCAGGACTGTGAGTCATCCAGTTCTCTGAAAACCTGAACACAGCTGACCACAAAGCATCACAGCAGGAGAACAAAGTACAGTTAGCAGGAGAGAAAACACACATACACACACTTTACTGGGCAATGGACAATTCTGTTAGAGCTTGAAGTCTAAAAACCTAGAAATAAAAAACAAATAAAACTAGAGGACATTAAGCAAACCGCACAAACTTCTCTCATGCAGGATTTTAATTATATAACCAGATCCACTAGATTTATTTGTGCAATTAAGCTCATAAAAGACAAATAATTAAATGTCAACAATTAACAAAACTATTTATAACACACAAAGCTGATGTTTTGGCCTCATTTTAGCCTCCTCCACAATGATAGACACTCCTGACAGACAAATAGACAATAAAAAATAACACTGGATTTTTTTTTAACAACAAACTGTAGGTGTGTCAGTGTAGAGAACAGCCTCCTGTCGGCTGTTAAATAGAATGGGTCTGTGATACTGTGGGCCTGTTTGTTTTACAAATAACTTTAGAACCTGGCAAGGAATCAAAAACTACTTGAAATGCCAGAATGATATAAAGACAAAAAAAACATCAGGTGGCCTCCAGCAGAAATATAGGGCATAAATGGGTCTTTCAGAAGAATTATGATAAAAAAATGCATTTTTTTCCTCCCGCTGAATAGATTAAATAAAATTAAAGGTTGGATTTTAGGACTAAATATCCAGTTTGAATGAGCTGGACAATGTCTGCGGAAAGAGGAATGTCTAAGGTTCCCTCCCACGTGAAATGACCTCTGATAAGCTGAAGAATGGAAGTTGAGTTTTTCCAATGTTTTCAGCGCAAGATTACACAGCTGCAAAAACTCCAATTAATTAGACATTTCACACATCTAACAGATTTATGTACAGGTTTTGACAGGCAAAGGTATGTACAGGCAAAGACAATTTGAACTTTTTGCTAGAGATTGATCCTCAGACATGGTGAACTAAAGGAATGCATTATTTGCCATTTGATTCGATCTGACAGTATTTCTCAGTCGTAAATGGACTGACCTTATGCAGGGCTTCCTAATTACCACTCAGAGAGCTTTTATGCTGGAGCCACATTCACCCAGCAGCACTCACATTCACATGAGGTTATGGGAGAGCAGAGCTGGGATCAAACCCACCCACTTTCTGGTTGCAAGTCTCTCTCTAAAACTTCACAAATTACCACCGCCGCTACTGAAATGAACCGACTCCTGACAGACTTCACACCGTCCACCCAGCTGAAAACCACTCAAGTCTCAATCAGACCCCCCCCCCTCCTACAAGCATAAAATATCTCTCTCTCTCTCTGAGGTAGTCCATGATAAATAAACACTGATGCTGCCATAGCAACCGGCCTCCAACAATGCCAGGCTGCTCGGCCCGGAGCAGAGTAGTGTTACCCTACCTCAGGAAATCGATCTCAAAGTTTACCCTCAGCGTAGCTGACGTTCCCAGTAGTCCGCTCTCAGACTCCAAGGACATTTAGACACACTTATAGGTTGCCGCTTTAGATGTGTAATAAATAAAATGGTAGACATGGCTTCCTTTAACTATCCATCTTAATGCGCAGGGAACAAATAAAACCCACGGTGGTTCCCAGAAATGGAAGGCGAATTAAGACTTAAAAGCTTTAAAAGGGATTATAAACGGAAGTAAGCACAAACATAAGGAATCACTTTCAAGTCAAAAAGACGATGAGCAAAACTGGGTCAAAGGGTAAAACAACCGAGTCAAGCTAGCACGTTGTATTTCCTGGATATAAATGTCTGTGTTGTAACTTGAGCCGCTGCCTCTGAAGGCTGAAAGGTGGTGTTGTGCTCCTCCTTGGCCGGCTGAAAACCTGTTCCTGTGGAGCTGCTGAGTCCTGATGATCGAGTGTCACCGCTTTGTCTGGGCTGCATTCAATGTTCCAGGGTCATGATGACAAAACCAACACACTACGCAGCTTTCATTGAAGTCGACGCTTGCTGGAAATCTTCCACGATATTGAAGTAAATGAATCGCTAATGCTACTGCGTTTGCCACAGCACTACAATGATTAGCTTAATTTATGTGGTTCTCTACCAGGATATTTTGAGACGGTCATCATTTTATTATCAAAATCCATTTATATGGAAAAACTGGCAATCAAAAATGGATGCGTGCATATTTATTTACAGAAATCAGACAAAATGTTTCATGTGAAAACATCATACTTGCCAAGTCAATTTGTTTTCAAAAGTTTGGATCCAAAAGCTCACTAAGGATTTCCATGAGATATTTTTATAGTCGTCAGGCTGTAAATACAGAACTGGAAAACACAGGCTGTTAAGACTGTAAAGGCAGTATTTATTCTCTTTATGAAATTATTTTAAGCAATTATTCCCGGATCATTCAAATTTTCGTTATTGCTTTGCAAGAGCTAGGCGTCATCTCCATCAGCTGAAGCCAAGAGATGCTATAAAACCCCAGAAAACTTGCTAACCCTGGTGCTTGAGATGCTACAGCAGTCGGCCGTCATTCTCTTGAATTAAATGTTTAAAGTTAAGAGGAAATTTGAAAATGTCACGTGACTGTTATGTGTTATTGGGATATTTGAGGATTGATACCTATGAAGACAAAAAAAAGGAAACAAAAATAATTTAAAAAACTAAAATAAATTAACAATGCCAAGTCTGGTGGGGGCACCAGTATAGCCTGGTGGCCCGCCAGGCTTATAATACACTGTGGAAACCCTGAAAGCCCCATCAAGAAGTCAACATTTAACTGCTTTTGTTGACATCTAAATATCTGAACAAATAATCCAAACATATGTCCAGGATGTGTCTTAAAATTACCTATTCAAATTTGTAGAAAACTCAAATGGCAGAAAAAAACCCTCAAAAGAAAAAGCACTTAAGCTCCAGCCTGCTCAGTAAAACAAAAACCCCATTTGGAGGAGGCTTGTTTGTGTATCTTAAGAAAAAACCAGAGAGGTTGTAATGGGAGGCTCCAACGTAAAATGTATCACAACTTCCAGTATAAACAGCTTTTCAGCACAGAAATAAAGAACTGGTACAGTTGTGGGAGTCATAGGAGTGACCAAACAGTCTGTCTAAGATGTTTTGAAATTGCTGAATGAACGTGGTGGAGAACGTCGTTCAATTTCTACTTCTACCCAGATTCTTTCTTTCTTTTTGTTTTAAATTATTCATGTCCATCAGTCCTTAAAAAATATGTAACTGGAAAAATAAATACCCTAGTATACATTGTATATTGTATTGTATATTGTATATATACAAAAATATGGACAAACTGGTTTGTCCGGTTTGAACTGTCTTGTTGCTGAAATGTGCCGTCCAAATAAACTTGAACTTTACAGTTATGATACAAGAACATGTGGTTACAGCAACACAGGTTTATGTAATTAATTTGGACTAAGGTTCATTTTTTTAAGAATTATGGATAAGATTTTTGTTAAACTGTCTTTTTTTTTTTAACAAAAACAGAAAATGTGTGTGTTTGAAACAAGAAGCGGCACAAAACTCAATGACCTTGGTGACGTTCTCCATAAACTTTCTGAAACTGGAACTAGTGTTAAAATTATGCCTTTTGCATCGCTGAATTCCTCAGTTTTCTACACCAGTGTCTTTCCGATCCTCAAGAAATGCAGTTTCATTTGTCTATTGGTCATAAGATAAAGAGAGAAATGACCCTGCAAACCCTGAGGGTAGAAAAAACAACCGGGGAGCCATCTTTAAAATTAGACTCATCCTTGCATGCTTTCATTAGAAACTGCATTTAAAAATATTACTTTTTTCATGTTGTTGTTTGTTTTTGTATATCTGGAGTAAACTCGTGCTGCATCCCCTCACGGTCTGCCCCAGGATGATCTCATCCGTTTCACACAAAAGAGTCTGGAGTCTCGTTCCCCAGGCGTGAAAGAGGCTCCCTCTGTGCACAGGCAAGCGTGCAACGCTGGACAACGGATGACGCTGCGTTGTTTACGTTATTTCTGCACGAGCTCTGCCAATGCACATCTGATCACAGCTTTTCCCTAATGCAGCTGCTGAAGATAACAGCGAATGAGAAAATAAAAAACATTTAAAAAAGGAATTTACAGCAGATGCTGTAATTATGTAGCAGACAAGTTGCTCCATCCATAAATATGCAGCCATAGAAAAGCTCCAGGATGAGATAGTGTGTAAACCCACGGTCGACTTGAAGAGGCACTTTGTAGCTTTAGTCTTTACAGGATCTGGAGAACAAAGTGGCGCTCCCTGCCACCTGTCAACGCAATATGGTGTCAGCAGCGGTGGCCAGACTCAGCGCAAGCTGCCAAGGTGGCAAAACCCAGATACTACAGACGAAGCGAAGCTCCACCTGGGCGGAAAAACAAAACAACCAGAAGCTGTAGATGTACCAGACACGTGGTGAAATAAACTAATAACTAAACATGTTACTGAGGCACAACTGACAGCATTAAGACACAAAAAAAGTTTGCTGTATGTCTGCTTTACAGCTTGGGATAAAATTGAGTGATTTGCAGACATTATCAGTTGAAAACATCAACATTCTGCAGAGCTGAGAGAGAAAATAAATTCTGCAAACAGCAGAAAACTTGTAGTCCACAGTAGGTCTTTATCTCTGCTTTTTAAACCACATATTTGTATTTAATTTTTTTGCAATTAGAAGCAGTCAACAAGATATCTGTGTAAAAACATCGATAAATGGATAATAATGCATGTTAGGAATTTAAATGCCTTACAAAAAACGTCTTCATACCCCTGCTATAGAAAAGCTTCCTCATTATGTTTCACTGTGTGCGTGCGTGCGTTAGGTTAATGCCAAAAAAAAGTTAATGTGGTCCCGCCTGGGCAGATAACTTTCTGCCACACATTTGCCGTGTTGTCTTCATGGTTTGTCACAACTTTGGTTGATCTGAATCTTTTCAATCTTCCATAAATGCCTTTATGTGAGTCACTAATGCTCTGCACCAGATCCTCCTAGAAGGATCTGCAGCTCCTCCAGAGTTGCGCAGCCCCTCTTGGATGCTCTAATTTCAGATGATGGATCAAACGGTGTCCATTAAGACGTCATCAGCCTTGGATATTGTTTTAAGCTGCAGGTTCTGCACCATAAACCATGACCCGTCTGCTGCGTTCCTTGGTCTTCACAATGCCGTTTGTTCATTGATGTCCAATTAACCTTTAGTGAACAGCTGGATTCGATAAGTGACTTTGACTCCAATTGAGCTGGATTTTAATTACTGTTGTTACTTTTTGAAAACCATGTATTGTCACGTCCCAAATATTATTGCAATTTAAAGAAATGTTTAGCATTTATAAGTTCTTACAAAAAGTGTCTGTCATTTCTGCGGTACGACAAACTTTTAAGAAACTTTGCCAGAACATTTTGCTCCCGTCTGCCACGAGTTTTCTAGTCAAGACTTTAGTCCAACGGCAGTTTTTTTATTTTTATGTTTTTTAATAATAGCTCCAAAGCTATAAGTGCAGGTTCTCAAAAACCAATCATAGTCGATGCCTGCATAAACTGGAGACACGTGTTTCATGGGTAGGTGTGGTTTCTGAAGCAGAAAATGACCCGTCTGCTTGAAGCATTTGATGATTTACATCAACAGTGGACGCCTCCACATAGGCCGCACACGACTACACCAGGCCAGCGCCAAGTCCAACTCGCTGGCTGAAGTTTGCTGGTAAATATAACCTTTTGAAGTGGAGCAACGATGCACCAGGAGCTGCAGCGCAGAGCAGAGCAGCTACAGCAGACAGAGAGCATTCTTTCCACTGCGAGCAGGAGAGCCCGACAAGCCAACTTTACTTCTTCCAGCTCGGCCGGAAAACAAGCGAAACAACGCTGCAAGGGCAGCGGGAGGAGGGAAACCGCTTGGCTAAAAGCTTGTTTTCTTCCTTTAGATCACAAGACCCACCTCAACGATGTCTGGCTGGACGCCGTCTGTCTCAAGTTAATATGTATCAGGATGCACTGGATCGTTTCAGGCACGGCAGGAACACAAAACCTCCACCGTGGCATCAAATCTGTAATCCGTTTAATCATTTAAGGGTAACAGAATCAGATGATAAAACCTCCTGAAGGATCCTCGGGTCAAACAGCTCATCCGTACGGGCTGCAGACAGCAGACCTCAGGACTTCACTGACGTAGGGAATGAGAGAAGCACAAAGAGGCAAGACGTTTGTTCACATTTATGGAAAAAGACAAAGATTTGCCGTTTAAAGCAATAATCGAACACGGTAGCAATTTTGAGAACTGTCAAATTCCTCTTTCTTCAAAGTGCTGAATTACTAGAGCACATCATAGAAGCAAATATCAGGGGAGACATATTCAACTCGAAGTTGATACAGGTGGAAATTGTCACTAAACAAAATAATGAGTTTGCAGACCACAAGAATTGAATTTGAAAATTGTTTGACAAAACTGTTCCACAATTATACCCATTATTCAACTGCTGTAAACATTTCTGCTTCGAAACCGGCATCGGCCACATGCAACAAACACTTATTATACTCAGAAACCTGGAGAAAACACAAGCCGGCAGCAGCGGTTAGCGACACCTGCTAACTCTTGAACGTTTCAATAAATCAACAGAAGCGAGGCGAGAGGTTGCTGAAGGTTTTCTCGCGCCACATGACGAAGCAAACTTTCATTTCTATTGAGGCAGCGTAGAAAAAAAAAGTAAAAATAAAGAGAGTGTGTGGGAGCAAGTGAATGATACTACAGATGGGAGAAATAAAAGTCCCGACTATTTTATGGAAGTGAGCGCAAGCATTTACTGTCTGCGAGGCGTTTTTGAGTCACATACTTGGTGTCGAGTTGATCGCTAAAGTATTTTTAAAGGGAGATGTTCCCTAAAAGGTGAAAAAAACATGATTGTTTTGCAAATATGACGATTAAATAGTTTTAAATGCCTTGTAATAATTCAGTGTTCTGCTGAACCGCAGCACTTTGCTATATTTGTGAAACTTGAGTAACAGTAAATATGCGTAGGTCTTTGGCTATTGTATATGTGTCCAATTGTTAAATTCATTCCATAGTTACAAACTTTTTGAACTGACAATGCTTAGAACAAAAAATGTGGAAAAAAAAGGGAAAGAGTGGAATTTCTTTTTCGAGTGCATGGTTTCCATCTTGTTGTTGTTTGTGTTTATGTATTTCAGGAAGGGGAAAGTGGGCTGGTCATGTGCCATTTGTCTGGTCATGTGACTGAAGAAGCGATGCAGCTCAGGACTGTGAGGCTCCAAGTGGAACAGAGAAGCAATGTCAATGCTGTGGTTGCTTTTTTCCCCCTTTTTACTCAGTGTCCAAAGGCTAAGGAAATACATACAACATCAGTAAATATCAGATGTTCCCATCTTCAAGTCAGGCCATCAATAATTACAAACCGTTTCTAAGCAACCACCAAGAAATAACTCATCTGATAAACGTGCATGAAAGCAGCAAAGAGATATAACAAACTCACTGCAATATCAGTTAAACATCTGGCTTGAAGCTGCTGAGAATGCCCAACATCTTCAAGCCCGAAGAAAGTGAATGCGCAACTCATTACCCAGCAACTAACAAGGCACTTACACCTGTGCTTCAAAATCAAAGAGGACAAAATATTACAAAGTCTGAAGCAAATTCAGGAGGTCAGGAATTATTTGGTTACAGAGAAAACGACCGATTTGGTGTCCATCCCAACCCTGGATCAGCAACACCGTGAGCCGCGTGGGACATGGTCAGGTTCTCTGTGTTTGGCAACACTGCACACATCAAACTGGTTTCAGTGCCGGATCGCTTTTTATTTCTTGCTTGCACCCATAACATACGGCTTCTCGTTCCCATGCTCAGCTAACAACATCCTGACTCTTAATTGTAGCTTGTAGTTTCGGATTAGAGTCAACGTGGATTTGCAGGATCAGACAAACCTGCTTCTGTGGTCAGATACTTCTTGTTTCCAATCCCCAAAAAACTGAAATGGCTACATTCTACAGTCGACGGGCTGAAGGTGGAAGACAGAGGAAGACACCTGTCAGTGATTTGTATTAACAATGGAGCACAGCGTCTAGTCAGAGGAACACAAGGTTGTCTGCAATGATACGAGCAGTAATCAGAAGCAACAGAGGAGATTTGTGACTAGAGAAGCTGCAACTGTAAATGACATGAAAGTTAAAACTGAAAAATAGTCAGAAGTCCTGCTTGCAGTTTTCCAACAAGATCAGATGAGACCCCACTCTGAACTTTCTGGCCTACATGCAAAACTAATAAGCTGTGAGAATATTTTATATACAAAGTAATGTAATTCAAAATATCTGGAAAGGCTTGAAGATTCTTCACCCAGTCTGACCCTAAAAAACATTTAATTGGGAACTGGACAATTCTGAGCCACTTTGTGTTTGTTTAACAAATAAAATACAAAAAACCTGCTGTGAAGTTTGTGGTTTTAATATAATAAAATATGGAACAAGTAATGAATTGGAATGTTTGTAAGCTGTATGTTTTATTATATATTAAATCTACCGAACAGCTGAATGAAAGAAAAAGAGCTAATTAAACTCATCTTTCCACAATGAAAAATAAGTACTTAACATTTCCAAACAGTGAAACGCATCGAGATGAATTCGATTTCTTGAGAAATGAATCATTCATTGAATCAAATCAGGAGTTTGGTTTTGTTTTTTTGCAAGGAAGTTAAGGTGCAGGTGAGTGTAATAATGAAACCATTATTGCAGTGAGTGTCTGAAAGTCCCTGTTAAAGCAAAAAGTAAAAAACCACGCAGAGCTACGCTCTCTTTCTGAGCGAAGCTCTTCTTCTCCTTTAAATCTGTAGGAGATAATTTGGTCTCAGTGGTTTGGAAAATATATATTTCTTAAACTTATAGGTGTACATTTAGACTTCCACACCAAAAAATCTGCAGTTGGATGCGATGCTGTGGATGGTTGATGCTATCTGAGGGATAATAATTGAGATCTGACTAAAGCAACTGAAATGTGACCCAAAATTCAAAACCAACCACTTGAAATTCGAATTTGCATCTCATTCTTCCGCAACAACTACCTGAGGCGACGCTCTCACTCATCCACATCCATATTTGCCTTCTGCCTTGGAAACTACTTCGTCTTCTTGCTCCCGCTGCTCCATTATCCAGCCCACTTCAGTTCCTTAGTCACCTGACAGAGGCTTAGGACAAGCGGCGACGGTGACAAAGTGCAAGTTCAATGTACACAAAGCCACAGCGCAGCCATGACCCACTTTCCACCTGCAGCCTGTGGCAGAGTGACGCAGAACGACCGTCCCTACGTCCGTCCGCTCCTCTTTTTCATCCCGTCGAGCCGAGGTCGGCTGAGAAGTTATTGCTGTGTCTGTGACTGTGTGTGTGTGTGTGTGTGTGTGTGTGTGTGTGTGTGTGTGTGTGTGTGTGTGTGTGTGTGTGTGTTTGTACGTGGCATTTGCTCTCCGAGTTCATCGTTTCTCACACTCCACGATTATCCTGTCAGGACTCAACATTCCTGCATCAACCTCAGGTGCCAAGGCACGACACATTCAGAAAACCAGGAATGCTTATTGCACAATACACCAGGAAATGGCGCACACACACACACACACACACACACACACACACACACACACACACACACACACACACACACACACACACACACAAAT
>CAEGAF010136724.1:0-14360 GCA_903067075.1 Micropoecilia bifurca
ATACAGCACACACACACACACACACACACACACACACACACACACACACACACACACACACACACACACACACACACACACTCACACACTCACACACTCACACACATAACCGTATTGATTTCAGAGTCCAGTGTTCATCAGCATGATGGTCATGTTCTCCTGTAATAATGGGTGAGTGAGCCACGCTGTCGTGCAGTAAATCTCTGCGTTGGCAGAGCTTTTATGTTGACATACACAGGCAGGAAAGGATGGGCTTTTTAATCCGTGCTGTAATGAAATATTTCTAACTAAACAAGTCTTCATCCTTTGCTGCATTTAAAGGCAGGGTGGGATCGATGAAGTCGCTTTCTTTCTGTGTAAAGCAGCTTTTGCAATCAGAACATGGACAGGCTGTTTTTTATGCTGGGAAAGTAAAGCTACTTACAGTAATCACAAATTAGACAATAAATACTTTCCTTCCAGAGGTGGGTAGTAACTAGTTACACTTACATGAGTAACCTTTGGGAAAAAAATTAGAAGCTTTCCCTTACTTTTTATTTGAGTTATTTTATTCAGAGACATGCCTACTCTAGGGCCTTGTACATATGTAGCAAATATCTCTGCCACAAGGTTTAAAGAAATAATATCATACACACAGGATTACTTTCAGAAAATTTTTCATCCAAATGAACCAGTAGAGACCCATAGAGAGCAGTGTACCATAAAGCTGAAACCTATGTCAGCCAATCAAATGGCTTCAAAACAACCACAACTTCCTGTTACGAATTAAACATGGTGCCGGGAAATTTGTTTGTGAGCTCATTCATACTTCATGTTATTCTTTACATCTGTAAATCTTGCGCATGAGCACAGCACAGAAGGGCAAAAGACTACGGGACCCCATTGGGGACACAGGGATTTTTTTTTTTTTTCATTTTTTTAACTTCCTCGCAATACTTTAGCGTTCCCTCGCAATACTTTTGCAAACTTACACAGATATAAACATGCAGTGAATAAATAAATTTTCAATCAGTTTTTTACACCAGAGTTAAGGATAAACACTGGAGCTCTTTAAATGTGCATACATTTGAAATTTTAAATTGACATTCGTGACTGTATACAAAATAGACCAGCAAATATAAGTATTTTGCGACATAATGCAAAAGTTTTGCAATAGAACACAAAGAAAACATTTTTCTCATGTCCTCCAGAGGGCTCCATAAAAGACGATTCTTTTACTTGTCATTCATATAAAGTGAAACTTTGAGATGTAGGCGCTTTTAATTTATTACTGTGTGCCACAACAAAGGGAAAAATAATACAGAAAAAATGTTGAAGAATGACTTAAAACCACTCAAATCCATCTTTATCTCCCTGTCAAGTATAGAGATATATTGACATATTATTGATCATAGACTGTTTCCCATGTTGCCACACAAACACATATACAGAGTTGTATTACATCTTCACTTTGGTTGTAGGTTAAAAATAATACATTTTTGTTGTATTTAACTGAGTATTTGTGTGGATGAAAGACCAAAATGCATAGAATGTTTTAGTTTCCCCACATATCTGCCTACATGTGGGCTCACCCTTATATCAGGATACTCTATCAATGGAAGTACAAGTTACTTCCCTGAGAGAAGAGCAAGTTTTGTTTTAGCCAAACACAAAAATATATACAGTAGATCAGATACTCAATACTTCAGTAGCCTTGTTTTTTAATGATCTCTAGTCTCTAAATACTTTTCCTTTCTGGTATGTCTTGGCTAAGTGCTCAACTTTGATTCTGCCCCCTCCAATTAAAGCAGTTTTAGACGAATTGTGACATTAAACCAGTTTCTCAGTTTTCTCCCGGGGTTTCTTGAAAAACTGTTGTGTAATTTCTTGGAGAGCTTTGATTCGCTCCAATAGCCAGTCAGAGCGTGGGATGACTTTGGGACGGTTGCCATTCTTCAGCTGCAACTACGGCTCTTTGACTGGGCAGTGCTCACTTTTTTTCTTGTCTGGCATCACTACTAAAGACAAACCCTCTGAAATATCTTTGCTTTTCTCCCATCTAAAAACTGCTCATATTCATGGCCGTGCTGTCAATTCTTTAAAAATATTTTTGTGTGGACATCTGTAGATTAATTTCTGTTTCTCTTTTTTTTGTTTTTTTCCATTAGAGCAAATACAAAGGTAGATTGATCTGAAGATTTTATTTGTGGTGTTACCTGAGATTAAAAACCAGTCTCTGTGACAGATTAACTACTATTTGAGTGTGACGGAAGTTGTTTAGTTGGTCTGTGAGGATTTATTTCCAGTGGAGTTAAAGACAACATGAAGGATGAACGGTTTTTGCCAAAATATTATTGCTGACAAAATTTATTGGTAATGTAATCTTTTTTTAATCACAATTCCATTTCCAAATCCTTGCATATAAAGATTTTACTTTTGTTTTTTTTAAAGTATTTTATTGAATAAATGGAGACAGAAAACAGCCAATCTAAACATAAGTTTGAATCTGTTGAGACTTCGTTAGCTACAAAATTGAAAGTGAAATAAGAGAGCAAAAATTATTTAGCTCATATTTTTCTTACTCTTCTATATTTTAATTGGCTTTGAGAAGAATAAAATAACAATTTTCAGTTGCGAATGTTAAGGAAAACAAGCACTTGTTGCAAGGTCAAATGGAAATAGACTCAGAGTTTTTTCTCCTTGAATTCAAACCAGAAAACATTTTCTTCTTTGTGATGCAATACACATGTTGTGTTTAATATTCCTAAGTTTAAAAAGATGACCCAGAAAAATAAAAAGCTGTTTTGTCTTCTTGTCTTTTTGTTTTTTAACAGATAAAATTACTTTTCTATGACAACACTGGTTGAGCTGTTGATAAGAATATCCAGTTTTGGAAACTTTATGGTGGTTGGGCCTATCAGTTAAAGTAAACACAGGCTGGTCTGTCTTTATCCGTGTCTGGGTGCCTGGGAATGCCTCCGCCGGGCTTGTATGCATAATGCAGGAGGAGTGCAGCTGTTGGCTCCAGTTGTCCATGTGGGATTAGTGCGTTTGCCTGAGTGATAGCTGGCCATGACAGCCATATAATCTAATGTATTGGCTCATTGTTTTCATTAAAGAGAGTGTACTGTTTGATCCCGGTAGAATTATAATGCTGCTGCCCCGTAACTTTCAGGCATATGTCAGCTAATTCAGCCTGCGCGCAGGTCAGTGCGTGGGGCAGTCAAATCCCACCTTACAGATATTTCATCTGCTTACTTTAACTGAGCTTATGTCTACATTCAGCAGTGTCTGTTATCACACTCAGAAGACTAAAGCTGTAAATAAAGGCTCACAGTTATAACCCTTATCCTGTTTAGGTTTGAGCAGGAAAAATGTCTAATGAAGCTCAAGGAATTTTGTTTAGTTTTGTTGTATTTTGTGGATTAACCAATTGACTTAACATGTAACATTAATTTTATACACACTGTTGCACGTGTGTCTTGTAAAACTAACATGTCTCCACCACACTTTACCCAATATGGCGAGGGGTCGCCATATTGGATGTCAAAGTTGGCTTTTGAGAAATTCTCTGATCTGAGTAGAAAGTCTGATGTGGAGGGGTCCCTTATTTTGGTTTTCTGACTCAGAAGTTAGAATCTCCCAGTTCTGACTAAAAATGAAACATATGTTTAATATCTCCTCTGAGAATGTTTCAGTCCAACTTCCAAAAGTTTTGAGCAAACTTTTAAACTTTAAAAAAGAAAAAAAAGTGAATTATCCAAATCTACTGGTTTGGAATGAATTATCCAGGCTACGCAAAATGTAATTTTGTCTAATGTCGCTACGTATGCCTGTAACAAACAGGAAGTAAAGACTCCAAACTATCATGGACCAAATATCTCCGAAAAATAGAGAGAATCGTCCCCTTTGTGCTGAAGGTTTGGAACGAAGTTTTTCTTTTTCAAGTTTTGTCCCTCTGGTAAGGAAGAGATTCACCAGTGAATGCGAATGTTCGCTATGTCACATCTTATTTACCAAATGTGTTTTCATCTCTCCTTTAGCACTTAAACTCTTTCATAAAATACAAAAACCACCTCAAGTGTGTGCAAAAACCTTTTAGTGAAATTGATAGTTGTTTAAAATTTTGCTGTTTCCATCAACTGTTTCTTACTCATAAGCATAAAACAAGATGGAAACGTTGCTGTTAAGCTTATTTTTCTATATTTCACCTGCGGTTCACACAAAATGAAACGTGTTATATAACTATAATAAATAAAGTTTATCAGCACAAGGTTTCTTATTTTGGCTTTATCAGTGGTCTTCTTCACATTTTCCCCAAAGGTGAGAGCAGTGTCAAAGTAAATATGCAAATAAATGACAACATAGGGAAGATTTGACTCTTAATTTCTTTGAAAACAAATTTTAAAACATTCATTTTATTTGGTAAAAATTGGCAACGAGAACTGATAGGTATTTTCTGACATCCTATGTAAAATGAACCACAGACAACTTCTGTGCGTTTTTATCAAGCTTTCATGAAAGGAGAAGATGAAGCAGACTGCTCCAGCGAGCTGCCCACCGTGCCATAATTTTAATACGCCTTGTCGTTTGTTTTTACTGTGTGTTTTAAGCGGATCATCAGATGTTCTGAATCATGTTTTAGGAAAATCAAAGAAACAGTTTTTAGCTGGCAGGAGCAGAAGTGACGTTCAGGCAGCTTGTCTTGTATGTGTAGGTTTGAAGTCTGACTGGGATTTTTAGACCCAGCAGCTGCTTCTGTAGTTTGATCCAAACCCTTCTGGGAGGGAATTTCTTCTCTATCGACTACCTTTCTGGTGCTGAAGAGCTGCTTGAAATATCCTTGACTCGCTATCCTTAGAGCATATCTTCAGACTTTACGAGATTGGAGACAGTTATTTAAACACACTCAAGATAAAACACAAAAAGCTAATGAGAAAGCCGGTGTTCTGGTCTCAGGAACATGCTCAGTGTCTCCTGTAACAGAAATGATTTTGTTTTTTTTCTGTTTTGCTGAGAGGTGCTTAGAGGCCTGTGCATCTGAATCACAGGTATTGAATTTGGCTACCCTGCATGCACAGGATTGATTATTTCTGTGCAGCAGTTTGAAAGGGTTTTGAGGTATGCAGAGGAAAGTTTTTACTGGCCTTGATCCTCCCACTAGCATAATTTTTTAACACACACGTATATAATGTATTTTTACTGAATGCTTATTTTGCAGACATTATACTTTATATACACGTCATAGGCCCTTATCAGCTGAGTTGAAATTCTATTTTGGGACTTTTTGATTATAAACAATACTCAAGTATGTGAAAATTATGAAGTTATGGTAATTTATTTTGGGACAACATGGAGCTAATGGCCAACGGATGTATTAAATCTACTTTGATCTGCTGGTATCATCAGTTCATACCTAGATATGTGTAGAACTACTTATTAATGTAATGTAACTTGCACTATTATTTAGTGGAAAGGGCACCAAAATGGTTTCCAGCCCAGGGCCCACTTCCTTGTAAATCCGGCCCTGCATAGACACACAGTTTATGTGAGAAACAGTTAGTTAGTAAGATACCAGCTGCACACCTGTTTTTATTGGTTTTATGTAATTTAGTCATTTAAATAACTGTAAACTGGAGTCATACAAAGCTAAACTTGGAATATAATGTGCTAGAGATGCACTAACCCGATATTAATATGTGTATCAGTCTCGATGTTGGTTATCTTGGTAATGTGCCCTGATCCTTAACGTGGATCTATTTAGTCTAATTCTGTGCTTTGTGATGAGTGTTGTAATGCTTATTTATTTATTTTATTCCTATTTGCACTTTTTGAACCATTTGAAAGAAGGTTTGCTTAAATTTGTTTTTACATGTTTGACAAAGCTAGTCAACCTATTGATTTAGTCAGTTTCTGTTCATTTTTTATTTCACATTTTCTGTTACACTCCTAATTACGCTGACTGAAAGTTTTCCATGTTGGTTGAAATTTGTGAAGTTGTGGGTGTATTTAATGTGCTGTACTGATGAAGAGTTATCAAAAAAATTAATTCTGGACATTTATGTCTGTCTTTTATAAAAAGAAACATTTAAAGCTCAGCTGTTCAGCTGTTTTTCTGGATCTGATTGGAATCGGTATATATTAAATCTCAAACATCTGTGTCATATGTGAAAAAAGTAAAGAAGTCTGACCATTTGAAATGAGTCACTGCAATAAATGAACTTTCCAATAAAGAAATAATGTAGAAGCAAGTAGAATTTGCATTATTTTGTAAATTATACGTGAAACATCTTGTATATACAGAATAATATTTGTGAAAAAGTAGATTAAATCAGGTTTGTTTAATGAAAGAGTGGAGTCTCTTTCTTTGTTTTAAAACAAGATGTTCATTAGCCGTGCTTCAGTCCTCAGCAGATCTGGCAATTTGTCTCTGAGCTATGCCCAGGCAAAATTGGCCATCTGCACAAGATGTCCCTTCATATTTAGAAGGCCCATCTGTAAGGACACATGGCACTCTCCTGGGCCGGAGTCCAAGTGTTGGCAGTGGCCCCGCCGGAGCCAAAGGGACAAGGGAAAGACACCCTCCAGTGAGAAGCTGTTCCTTCCTCTTTTCCCCACTTCTCTTTGGTCTGCAGAGCCTCAACAGCAGCTGCTCACACCTGACGCCCAAAACCTCGGACGGACCACATTCTGCAGGGTGGAGGGGTGGGGGGCCAAGACCGGATTCATGTTACAAAGAAATTATACAAAAGGTCTTCGCCTGCCTCCCGCCTTTTCGAAGTCTTAGTTCCCTCCCCCCCTCACCACCACCACCACATCGTGTCTCCTGAGGCACCTCTCTCATGCCCCACGTCTTTGTTGTGATTTTGTCTTCTGAGTGTTGTGGACTGAGCCTGGGAATATTTACTCTTCCTTGTAGTCAACAGTTCTTTCAGGAACAGCAGGAGTGCACATGTAGCTGGAGCAGAACCACAGTTTTAATTTTTAAACTAGTTTTCAAAAAGAGTTAGTTATATTTAAACATATTTTTAGATGTTGCTGCAAAAATACAACATTTTACCAAGCTTCTAGTTTCTTGTGCAAATATCTCAGTAAACTTAAAATAAGACAAAATCTAACTTACAACTTTTCAGCAATATAAAAGTTACGTATATATTATAGGTTTAATCTGATGAGATTTATTGATGAAAAAGTACTAGTTCTGTTAGCAGATAATTTCATTAATAATAAGATTTCTTTCCCATGTTATAAGTGAAATAATCTGCCAATGGAACTAGTACTTTTTAAATCTTTATTAAGGAATTATTTACTTAAAACAAAGTCCTGTATTTTTCTGAAAAGTTATTTTTAAGATAGTTATTTCAAGTCTACTTGCAATAAACTTGATTGAAATTAAATAAGTCATTTCTAGTAACAACTAGATAATAAGGTCAAAGGGACAGTGAAATGTTTCTATCTAAAAAAATAACGAGGGAGAGGTCAATAGGTTAGCTTTGCTAGCTTGACTTTGACAACTTTCTCACGTAGATCTGCTACAGAAAAATAAGGTGACCCACAAACCATCTCTCTGCCAGATCATCAGTAGAGCATGTGTTTAAATTTGCTAATCAACCACTGCTGTGTTCAGACTTATTAATAATCGCAAAATAAACATCAAGTCTGAAAACATTAAACTGTAATGTGTTCTTTGTGTGGAAAATGTTTGTGTTTTTTGGCGTTGGATCCCAATACTTGAATGTAATCTCTACTATGTTTGCTAATGGAGCTGTTGTCAGTCAGTTGCTAAGGTAGAAAAATTCTGCAGATTCCCAACAATACTAGGTTTGATTACGTCACCTGGAGCGTTGCATCTTTTGGTCAAAGTTATCCATTAATCAGTTAAGCTGTAAAAAAAGCCTCTCGTTGAACTCTGTTAGCTGCAGAGTGAAAACCACAGAGACCTCTTTTCTTCCTTCTGGCCTGTTTGAAATGTGACCACAGGACTATGTCACTGCTAAGAGCTTACACTAGTATCTTCAAGCATGTGCTCTGGTAATGTATGCAAGATAAATTTCCTCTGCGAACAATGCACATGCCACAGAGCTTCTCCAGTAATTGCACGAGGCGTCCCCTCAGGCCTTGTCATTGTTCAGAGGAATGCCACGTTCTCTGATTACTTTTGTTGCCGGGTTTTGTGTCAAATTGCCAAATCATGTCTGTCACTGTCTTACTTTAAGAAATGCCTCAAGAGCTTGCAAAAAATAGATTTTGTGCTGCGTGTCATCCATCAATGTGGTTAAGTTGGAAAGTGATATCATGACCACATATGGATTTATGAAAATAACAAACCTGGCAGGTGTCTTCCTGATGTTTATGGGTCAAACTGCTTTTACAAATCACGAGACTAGTACAGAAAACACTCAAATGTGTATTAGAGTGTATTTGCTAGTTTTTATTAATTATTAGTTAAATATTGTTTAGTTTCAGTTTAGTTTTTATTAGTAATACTCGAAGTCATTTTTGCTTTGGTTCTGGTTGCAGAATTCAAAAAGTCATAGTATTGTATTGTGATCTTGCATGTGACTGGGTAATAAATACTCAACAGAATATATACCATTTTCAAAAAATGTTTTCAATTGTTGAACAACCAACAGCTTCTGATGTTTTATCCCAGCTTTACGTGTGGACTGGCATAGCCGTCGCCATGAGGAGAACAAAGTACCTTAATTTGACGTAAACTGCTTGAGTGGGGAAAAAATATCAATTAATTTCACATCAGTTCGAAGGCCTGTAAATAAATTCATAGACACAAAAACAAAGGATATTATGTGTAATTTCAGTATATTTTAGTTAGTTTTACAAATGCATGATTGGTTAGTTGTAGTTTATCCCCATTAATTACCATTTTTATTTATTTCAGTTAATGAAAATGTTTTCCCAATTTCAGTTTTCATTATTTCATTAGTTGTAGTTAACTTTGTTAACCTTGCTTTGGACATTACTGCTTTGGACAATGGCAGATTAAGTTAGACAGGCCAGATTTCATGCTTTTTAGAGGGAAACCCTGGAAACAAAACAGAGGAAATTAATCTTTTGCTTTAATTTCAAGTTATTAACCAACATCCAGTTTTTGTCGTTCCTTCCCTGGAGATAAAACAACGCCGCTCCTCCATTCTGGCGTAGCTCCAGCTGCCTGAAACAGAGACTTACATGCAGCCACATCTGTTAGGCTGAAATGAAATGTGTGTGAATGCAGGCTGACTTTGATGGCAAAGCGACATGCCTGTGTTGGGTGTGTGCATGTGTACATGAATATTCATGATGACCCTGGGGCTCACCAGACCCTACGTCATGGTGTTTGTCTCCTGCTAATGGGCTGTGCCATGCTCTGAGCCTGGCGTGCTGCACCTTAACCACGCAAAATTATCTGCTTCAAACCAACCAGCTTGGAGAATTTCACGGATTTCTGGAGAATTTAAAGCATGAAATTTGCACATTAGTCTATTTCAATATGGCACACTGTGGAAAACAAAGTTTGTTTAATGTTATGGATATTGTAGGAATATTGTGTTTGTCTGCAGCTCAGCAATAAATGGTAGCAACTCATATTTCATGGTTGGAGTGGAGCTCTGCCCTTTAGCCAATTAAAGATCCAGACTAATTGTTTCTGTCTCTTCTGCTGTTCAGTTAGTGGTTTCAAGGCATTTGTTTGGCAGATTCCCCAGAGGAACAATCTCTTTGTTTAATTGTCCCTCAGGAGCAACAAGATGGGCAGAAAATAAACAGCAGCAACTGTTGATCCAATTCTGGAATCTGATGGAATGTCTTCACTCTGTTTGCATCTTTGCATGAGGTTAACAAAAGATGCTAATGCCTGATTGGTTAACCCACATGAAAACGTAACTGTAGATCAATCACATTGAATTAGCCACGCTTACGGACTGTTTGAATATTTGCTACTACCACCAAGATCTGCACCCGCGGCGGCTCCACCCGGGCTCGCGCCCCAGGCTTCCGTGCTCACCGCGGCGGCCCTCCTACTCACCGCGGCGTAGCCCTCGCGGCTCTCGTCGCCGGCGGCGGCCGGGTATGGGCCCGACGCTCCAGCGCCATCCATTTTCAGGGCTAGTTGATTCGGCAGGTGAGTTGTTACACACTCCTTAGCGGGTTCCGACTTCCATGGCCACCGTCCTGCTGTCTATATCAACCAACACCTTTTCTGGGGTCTGATGAGCGTCGGCATCGGGCGCCTTAACCCGGCGTTCGGTTCATCCCGCAGCGCCAGTTCTGCTTACCAAAAGTGGCCCACTGGGCAGCTCGCATTCCACGCCCGGCTTTTGTTTTACACTGTAGCAGTGGAGGCTGTCTCTGAAAAAACTCCAGGACTTGTTTTTCTTCTTACTGGCTTTTCAGACTAGTTTTGCCTTCATCAAGAAGAAGAAGTTGACCTTTTACACCCAGCTATGCAATCTTAGCTGCTGTGTAAACACATGAGACAATAGCAAATAAACACTTACCTGACACTTATCCTAGCAATCAGTTGCCGTGAGTTAACGTGAGCTGGTGAGTTTTATGTTGGCAACCCCACACAGATGTCACTCTCAGTCAGAATGAGCTGTTTCAACTGATTATAGATCAGATTTAAAGGACAATGAGGGCAGAAACAGAAGAAAGAAGGAGACTTATGGTCTTTTCACACTGATGGTCAGGTAGATTCAATTTGTTTGGGGACCAAAATTGAAATATTTAATTTTCGTTGATCACACTGCACTGTGTCAAAACAAACACACTTCAACAGTACCAACACCTGTAGCAATAAGCAATAAATTAATTAGCTGTGTGATCAATTAAAACGAGCTCTATAATTTCTATTTGCATGATTGTCTCTCTCATTCTACCAAAAACTGGATGACAGAAGTATTCAATCTGGAGTTTTGGTCTCATCTAGTCCTTTTTTGTTTTGGAAGGACAATTTTGTTTTACACAGATTTCATAGTTTGTGTTATCCGTTGTTTCTGTTGTTTTGTTTATTTATTTTTGGATATTTAAGATGTCTTTCAATTCCAGTGTTAAATATTTGTTAAAATTTTAATATTTGAGAATGTGTTCTTGTGTTATTATTCCATTACTACGATACTATTTGAAATTAGTCTCAAATAAAAGTATCATTGCGTATCGCAATAACTTCTACGACAATTGTGTGCATGCATTGACACCACCCCAACCGGACTTTCTAAGCAAATGGACTGGAGTTTGATGAAAGAGGACTAAACAAGGTTTGTGGGAATGAACCACAGAGACATTTGAAGAGAAGACAAGACCCACCAATGTCAGGAAGAAAGTTCCATCGCTGGAGGAAAACCTGAGCTGGTAACCTAGTAAATGCTGGTAGGTATAACTATTGTCTGGGAACTGAATTATTCCTTCAGAAAAACAAGGTTTGCATGAATAAGAAGGAGAATCTCTCTGCATTTTGTCACTCTCTGCTGCGCTGTGAGGAGTCACCGGGCGGGCGGACGTGTGGGAAGAAAGTTAGACCGCTTGCAGCATTAAGTCAGTTGAGCTGAATTTAAATGAATCAAGATCAAACCAGTGTGTCTCATTCCAAATGAATACAAAGACCTCAGCAGTATTCCGGCTGAATAACAGCTGCTTTCTGTAGAAGGAGATGTTTGGTTAAAGCAGAATCTTAATGGTGAGCCCTTTGCTGTGTGATGTCACAAGTCCTGACATGATAACAGGCTTTGTTGGCTGGACGGGAGTGGAAGAAGGGATTTATCAGGGAGCCCTGATGAAGAATCGACTTCTAGGGCATTTTGGTGCTTGCCAGAGACAGCCAGCGTCTTTTGAAGATGTTTCTGATGAAAGCTGTAACGTGATCCACCTCCTCAGCTCAGGTTTTGGGACAGGAATCCGCCCAAGGGTGGGGGCTTCTTCTGCAACTGCAATTTAAGAATAAACCCATGTCAATCCTCAAAGCTAACATAATCGCAAAGGGAGGAAAAAGAGTTGAATAAACAATTAGCTTAGCATCATAAAGATGAAGCCTGTGGCAAATTTGTGGAGAAAGTTGTGTTGGTACAAATTGTCTTGTTATATTTGTTTTTTTACTGAGTCGCATAATCAGATTAGTGCTGTGAAAAAAGGACTTACCTTTTTGCACATTTCTTCTGTCATGTCTGCCACTGAAATTTACAGTTTCACTCCATAAACTGATGAATATTCACAAAATAAATGGTAACAAACTGATTTTTTACAGAGGAAATATGATCGACTTGGAACAAAATGGAAACATCATCAGTCGAGATTAATGTAGCTGGAAAACGCTCAACTTAATAAACAACTTGAATGAAACCCAAATGAACACATCATGCATCCCTCTGAGGAAGCCAAAACAACAAACAAATTAAAATTAATCTTTGTTATCAGAGGAAAACCGTTCTTGTGACAAAAACAATACTCATCAAAGATTTGTTTTGCAGAATGTGCTGAGTGTTAATGATTCATAATGTTCCTCACTACTCCTCTGTTTCTACACCTGGAAACATGTAACATATTTTAATTGAAGCTTTTATTTTTGCATTTGTTATTTAATTTATCTTGACAAATAGTTCTTGATTTGGTTTTGGTTGCATGCCTGACAATAAAATTATGCAATCTACACAAGCACCAGTCAGTTCTTTGGATTTAGAATGTTTTCATCAATACTAAGGAATTACTTACTTAAAAAAAGCTGTTATATCCATCCATCCATCCATTTTCTTGACACCCTTGTCCCTGAGTGGGGTCGGGAGGGTTGCTGGTGCCTATCTCCAGCTTTTGCTGTAAACTAGTTTTGCATTGTATAAGGCTTACTAAGATGTTTGCACTATACCAAAAATATTTGGTAAGGTTTTGTGTTTTTGCAGTGCAAATGTTATTTTCATACAAACTCTGGTCTTAAAAACCAACTGTCCCATTATAACGGATCCGTACTTGAATGAACTATAGATTTTTATTTTTCATTTCACGCTTACAGTCTCATCTTTGAAGCAAAGCAAATCTTTGGGTCTATTTCTGTGAACATCTGCATGGTTTAATCAGATTGTTTCCAGTGAAACTTCTGCTTAAACACACCAGTGAGGGTTTGTCTTGTGAGTTCACTTCCAGGTCTGCTTCTTCTTTTTCTTAACGCTAGTTTGCATTTAGTCTTTTTCCAGCTTGGGGGCTCTTCTGAGATCAGTACAGTGTTGTTATTCATTCTCCTGATGCATCAGAGTTTACATGTACATCAATACTCTGCTATTAACCTGATTAAAGCTGTAGTCTGGATAAAACACTGCCATGTTAACAGCATTTCTTGATTACATTAGCACAGGGGTCTTCAATTAAGATCGAAGGAGAACTCAAAAACATTGCAGGAAGTAACTGTTACAGGTATTTATTCAACGTTGCTCTTAAATATTTGATTTTCTTTGCTCTTTGCCCAGATTTTGGTGGGTTTGAATGATTACATAATGTCATTGCACCACTTTAGATTGATTTTAGTGCCCTTTGTATGTTTTAAACTTGCCATTGAGGAACAAAAATGTTTTCAGAAGCTGTTTGCTCTACATTCTTTATAGTTTATTAACTTTAAACTAAACAACAAGATTGATCTTTGTTTTTGTATGCAGATACAAAATTCAAACTTTGATGATGACATTGAAGATGTTTGTCTTTACATTCTTACACATTAGTAAAATCAACTAACTTTTTAATTAATTGAATAAAATAAAATGTAGACTTCTGCTTTCAGAATTTGTGGAAGTGGATAGAGCAAAGGGTTTTTTAAAGTTATTTTTTGGAGCTTTAAACCAGCTGCCTTTCATGTTTTGACAGAGTTTAGGTTAAACGATACGAATTAAGACAACAGCAAGGATTGTGTTGTTGCCTTAAACTTAGACTTTAGAGGGACTTTAATGTTGCTTCAGAGTTGTTGTGGTCACCACAATTTAAAAGTTAGCTGTGCTGATCCGAAAGCACCAATCAATAACCTTATTTCCGCTAAAGTGCTAAATCAACATGGTATTTAGTGGAAGCTAAATACCATGGCAGAATTGTTTTTGACCAGGGTCAAACCAAGATGGCGCCAGTGTGTACGGCGTGCCGTCTGTCCGCACCTTACTTCTGTGTGTTAATGTTTGTGTCAGCGCTTGTTTTTCAAAGTTTTTACACCAGCGCTCTACTGATTTATGACCGCCGAACTCTTCTGGATCTCCGAGCCCTAGCAGAGGCGAAATTTTCTTATGGAAATCCAAAAACTTTGCCTCCGGTTCTATCGGGAGTTCCGGACTACCTTTTCTGTGCTCCGGCTCCACCTTTCCGGAGAAAACGCCACCGTGCCCGAGGGAAACGCAGCGGTAGGCTGGTGAGGTTGAAGG
>CAEGAF010136733.1:0-22494 GCA_903067075.1 Micropoecilia bifurca
ACAAACACTCACCGGATTAGCATGACGGTCAGAAAGCTAAACTAATAACCTGTAAAATTATTTAAGTCTTGGAGCTGCGATGTAAGACGCTGGTTCTGCTGTTGAACCACTGCTCCGCTACAGGTAGTAATATTTAATATTTAGTAATATTTGACTTCCACCAGATGGAGCTTCTGCTCCATCTGGTAGAGACTCTCACACCAAACCTGTTTAAAGCTGCAGCATCTAATTTAAAAAATACATTTTACATACATATTAAAACTTTCTCTGTCCTAATATGAGACAGATAATCTCTAAAAAAATAATCGATTTCCTCCCTGTTCTGCATAATTACTCCGCTCAGTCAGAAACAGCCAATCAGACCTAGCAGCCACCAGTTAGCCGCCATGCCAACAGGAAGTTTTCATTCAGTAATTCTGGATTGTTTATGCAATGGATCCTGTATTTTCGTTTGAATGTTAAGTTTTATACTTGAATTTTTTGGCAATGTGGAGAAGTTTTATTTTGGCTCTTTGCATTATTTAGCCTCTTCAGAGCCTTCATGTCAGTCTGTTAAAGATAGTATTATTGATAGCAGTACAATTTGCACAATGCCCGTTTTGTTTAGTTTCCTTCTTGGAAAAAGTTATTAAAAACAAGTTTTTGTCTAAATTAAGGTGAATTCATGGTTCCTTTTTCCACATAATGTAATGTTTATGATAAAAAATAAATAATTATGTGATTGGTATCGGCGATCATCCCTCATCGGTAAAAAAACCTGATCGGCAGATCTCTACAATTTACTATTGTCGTAAAATATGTACCAATTAAAATACCACTCCTGCTAAAGCTTAGTTAGCCTTGTAGACTGTCAATTAGATTGAGCAAGCCAGTTTGTGAGATGGATTTCAAAAGGTTTCAGAATGTAATATTCTTTTTAAACTATTCTCTTTTTTGTTAAAATAGCAGAAGCTCTAAAATGTTTCCTGAATTCTGATCTTTAATTGCAGAAAAGTAAGCATTATATTTTCAGCTTGTAAAAAGAATCGGGTCTTTGGAAATTATTTAAATTTGCATTATGGGTGTAAAACAGAGCAGAGTCATTTTAACCCTTCCCAGGTTGATGGGCAGTAGCCTTTGTTTCTGTAAGATGATTATTGTCAATTTTCCTTCCCAACATTGTGCCAACACCCACCTGTTTCCTAAAAAAACTGCAAAAACTTTGGGTTTAATAGATGTACTGAGACTAATCACAGTCTGAATAAAAGACTTAATTAAAAGCACCAAGCTGCCGATTTCTCAAATTTTTCACAATCCTTTTCCATTTAAATGCCTGCGTATTTGTTGCCTGAATAAACGTGGAGTATGTTATGCTATTCTGTACAGAATGCATTTAAATAATTTGTAGAAATTTTAAAGAATGCAACATGTTCTGGAGTTTCATTCGTAAATGAATCAGAAAATAGGATGAATTATTCAAACAGTCTTTGTCAATAATACCTTTAAAGTCACTATTCATTTTTGAGCACCAGAATATACCCATCTCCAGTTTTCTGCACAAAATGCACCAAGGTACAAAAGTTTTTTTTTAAAAAGAAAAATCCAGGACAGATATAAAAGTTTAAAAAAAAACCCACCAAATTGCTTCTCCCTTTGATTTTGCCCATGAAAGCATACTAGAAGCATAGATGCTTTGTCTAAACATGCTCTAAACTAAACACAAGCAACCCAAAAACTACTAAGAAATGGCTTTGGAAAATAAAACAAAGACAATTTAGATTTAATTCATCATTTCTAATAAAACCACTGGTTTTGCTAATTGAAAAAGAGAGTGTGGTTTTCAAACTTGGGAGCTGTAACCTCCTATACCCGATCACTTCTACGTATGTAATTGGATTTTTTAAATTATGATTGGGGTCGAGGATATTTCCACTTCCTGATTTCTTTTCTCATTCCGTTAATTGGGTATTGCTTAACTGAACACGTTTGTCTTAAATAGGGTTAACAGCAGCTATATTACAGATAAATAGTAATCACAAATGCATATTCATGCATATCGCTGCATCTGAGCCACTGTGTTGACGCTTTAAGCCCTTTTTCAATCTACCTGAAGATTTTATTTTCTCCCAAGGCTTCAGAAATGGTCCTTTAATAGTGAAAGCTTAAGTCAACTCGTTCACTGGTAAAGAGTCTTGCTTTAAATGCCAATATTCTGTATAAATTGATTTTTAAGGAAAAGGCAGTGGAAAACAAGAGTGAAAAAGAGGAATTGTAAAAGAACCAGAGGGTGATGGAACTGAATAAGGTGTTGAAACACAATGAAGGATTGTATTGTGAATTATTTAAAGATTCAGGCGAAAGAAGCAAAGGAAAGAAACTACAAACATGAGTTAGTGAAGCTGAAATAATTCCTGTGTCAGCAAATCGATACATGCTGACTCTCATAATCGGCAGTCATATTTTAATACCTCAGCACGGTCACAGCTAATCGAGATATGATCTGAATCTGTACACTTTTAAGCTGCCGCAACGACATGCTGTAAACTGGGATATAATGAACTCCAAGTCCAAGTAATTAGTTTTTGAAAAGCGTTTTTTTTCCTGGGGATCCTGAAAGCTACTCCTACCCAGCTCTACAGCTGGATGTTGAGATAAAAACCAGAGTCCCAAAGACTTGACACGACTCAAAAAGGCAACAAATGCAACCGCTTACACTTCACAAACACATTAAGTATGAATATGCAAAGCGTGTCTGTCAGAGTCTGGGCGGTTCTTATTTTAGACATGCCTCTCAGTCAGTGCTGTCAACGTAGAGGTACATTTACTAAAAGTGCAACTACTCTGTATATTCTCCCCATTTAGGTATTAGAATTATATACAGTTCATATTGCCATCATCATAAAATGTTTAGTTAGCACTACACACATGCTTCCCTGCTTTAAAGTTTAAGGCTTTTCAAATGTTGTGCCAATAAATAGTTTTCAGCTCATCCTGCAATATGCAGCTGCTTTGTCTGCACCAGTGAAGATTTAATCACACTAAGATGCTTAAAGAGTAAGATTTTTTAAAGAAATTACTATATACCACAGCAATATGGTCAGAAGAGCGTTGAACTGTCATCTTAATGGTTATTGGGTAAGAAGAAAAGGAAATTAAAATAAGAGGTTGTAAGATGTCAAAATAAGCTTGGTCAGCCATTAAATAATATCCTTTCCTCACAATATTGACCATTTAAGTATGTAAACCTGTTCATTTAACTTTTTTTTTCTTACTAAATAACTTGTGCAATTAAAGAGTGGAGCCTGTAAATGTGGAGAGATTTATAAATCTGGTTTTAACCATAAACCATCAAGAACTCCTTTCATGTATTTTGTACTTGGAGCATTTTTAGTGAACACTGGAGCTGACTGAAGTTAATGGCATTTTAAAAAGCACCGCACAAATTGCAAAAACGTTGTGAGACAAGCGAGTTCAAAGCGTACTCTACCTGAAGTACGAGTCACTTCTTTGAAAAGGTCACCAATAACAAGTTTGAGGCTAATTTGAATATTAATCTAAAATATGGAAGTTTTTCATCCAGTTCAAAATCTTGTTGAGCACACTTTTTCCTGACACCATTTAATGTCCGTTTTGTTAGGAAAAAAAGAAAACCTAAGACCTGACCTTCTCTGCTCCAATTAGATAACCTTTTCTCATGAATTTTCAGCCTCTATTTTCTTGTTCCAAAATGAAAAGTATCACTGAAGGTCAAAACTGGAACAGAAAAAAAGAAGAAAAAAAAACTCAGCAAAGGGAAAATTTCACATGTACACCCACGTACTGGGACTACATTAAAGAGCACTTTAAAGTGACGTGTGACATCTGGGAAACTCTCCGTTGTACACGACGACAAAGACTCTTCTGCTCGAGCTGCTTTCTCTGATTCATGAGCAGTCGCTGTGCTCCTGCTGTTAACGCACACACTGTTGCATCTCATCAAATCTGAGTGAAAACACCATTCGTATTACTTTTTTTCCCCCCTTTTGTTTCGCTTCCCAATTTTGCCTAAATAACAAGTTAGCTTCATAAACACTGAAAAGAATCAAGTGGCCCTTAAGAAACATCCAAGTGGCTTATAAAATAGTCCTTGTGGGTGTAAAGTATCATCTGATAAATAAAGGGACCTTGTGCTGGTCTTGAAAACTCATTACTGTCGACAATTGATTGACTCTTCACTGATGTTAAAATTCAGCATCAGGAATATTGAGGCAGTCTCATTAAGAAAGTCCACTGAGATGGCTGTGCAGATTTTTGACAGTCATTTTTCTGTCATGGACATTTTTTATCGAGTAAATGTGCTCTCCAGAATTGTTGAGTTCGGTTATTTATTGCTTGGACTAAAATTGAAGTGCAGAAAATTTGAGTTAGCCTCAAGTGTCGGAGCCTCTGGGAGACCTTTCAGCTGTTTGAGTGTCACAGTTGTTTCCTCAGACCCATTTATTTTTATAATCGGACCGTGTCTCCTGTCACTCACTGTTCTGACTCCTTCCACCTATTCACTTGAGCCTCAGATGCCAAACAACCAGAATTGACTCACAGCCAACACACCCGTTACCCTTTGATGGGATGACATAATATAGAGACAGAAATTTATTTTTGAAGAAATCGTCATCTCTTTCTCTGCACTTGGCCAACTGACCCCATTGGGCTTAATTTTCAATGATTAACACAATACAAGTAAGGTAAAATATTTATGAGCTGAGTTCAATTGAAAATACAATTGTCGTGTTAGTCGCTCCAAGGATCTTGCAGAATGTGGTGACTGAAACTCGAGTAGTTTGCATGAACGACCATGAGAAAAACAAACGTATTTGCTACATTTGGCCTGGCTTAGCAGCAGATCACATTTACAACAGCAAAAGATGCATAGAAATGCAATGATGATGGAATGAGGCATAAAACCTGGTCTGTGCCCATTGGTGAAAACAAAGTGAAATAATCTAGAAACCAAATGACTCAACACTGATTATATATGCAGAGTAATTTTGTAGGTTTAATAAATTATACAGTGTTGACATTCCAGTGAATAAACTTCCATAAAACAGAAAAACAGACAACACTGAGTTCCTTTAAATCGAGTTGAGCCTCTCTGTTTAGAGTTCCTGAAATCTGAGATACAAATAACCTTGACTTGACCAGTTTTTACAAGTCACTTGCTCTACTGCAAAAGTGAAGAAAAAGAAATGACACCAAAATAAAAATGAACAACAAACTTCCATAAAGTTTGAATGATGATCAGAAAATAGTTTATATTTCTTTAACTCATATTCCTGAACTCCACAACTAGCATCCAGAGCTAGCAATCAAACAGCTCCGTGTCCTAAATGTCCTGCCTTGCTAGCAGCACGCACGCACGCGCGCGCGCGCGCGCGTGCGTGTGCGCGCTTTTCTGAAGACAGGACTCAAATATATGCTGGCAGAGAAAAGATGAGAATACCATCTCTCATCCCTGTGCTGCTGCTGCTGCGGACCTCTCTATCAGACAGTTGCACAAACTGTAGTCTGTCAGAAAGTCAATAACCCAGGCAGCTGGTGAGATACCACTATGGCTGCTAATCTAGTCTAAAAATCAACACTACAGCTCAGTCTGTCTGTAGACTGTAGCATTAAGCACTAATAAGCCAACATTAGAGCAAGACGGGTCGTGGCTTGAAGTTGTACCGAACTCCCGGCTCCGTTCTCCCTGGTGGCTGATCGATATGGCAACAGAAAGTTTACCCAATAAAAGTAGCAGAGAGACCACGATTTTCACAAGCAGAGATTCCTGCAAAATGCCATCGATAGCGGTGCTGCAGTGATGAATATAATGCTCTGTATGCTAGAGAAAGAGCTGCTTTTAGAACAACCCTTAGCATTTATTTAGCTCTTTCAGGCTTATGAAGATTATTTGCCAGTTTTTTGCAAGTCTTACTCTATTGATCATAATGTTTTTTTTTTAAACGATACATACAGTTTCTAGATTTTAGTCTTAGAAACCAACTCAAAATGTTAAATTACCATGTCGAGAACAGTCAGGTGCGGCTAATCAAACACACTTGATTAACTGGTAATCAGCAAATTTAAGCACCTCTATAAAAAGACCAAGTTTGGCTATTTTTATTCTGTGACGTAAATCAAACTAAGGCAGATTTGAGATCAGGTATTTTCATTTTCCAGCAAATCCCTACATCTATATTTATACATTAGTGTATTTTTAACACCGACTGCGTTTCATGTACATTTCCTCTTAAAAGGTAAAACCAGCAATACAGACTATATCATCACAGTGACAGTTATACAGATTATTATACCAGCAAGTTGGCTCAAATAAGTGAAGAAAACATCAACAGTGCATAAAAATGAGCAGAGATGGAATAAAACACAATGTTCCTTTCTAGCTCCAAGACTCTCCTCAGAAGAGCTTTGGAGCCTTTGATGTGTGTTCGCTGCACGTGTGTGTTTATCAAAGGCAGATGGATGACTACATTCAAATGTGAGTCTAAGTGAACCTGTGTGTGTCCCTGCTGCAAAAATAGCTCCTTCAGTGTTTTCTGAGGGTCAGGAAGTCCTTCAATCTCCACGGACTTAATTATTCAGTAAGTTTTACTGCGGCTGGAGGATTCGCCGTTTTTTCCATTTGGGAGGAGAGAAAAAAAAAGGTTTCATGGGAAACCAAAGATTCAACGGATGAATCAAACAAAAATAAGAATCCGTGAGTCAAGCACCCAGCTTTCATTCACAGCCAAACTCAATAATTCAAAGGGGACATTCAAGTTGGTCGACTGATTTAGTGTTTGCCTCCGTTGAGGGAGCTTTTATGCAAAAACACACCTGTTTTATCGGCCTCGATCGTGTAAGCACAGCCGCAGGGTATGAAGCATCAAATCAGATCTGACTGAAATGGAAGGAGCTCAATGTGTCTGCTAGAATTAGATCCAGGTAATGTCTCCTCGCAGAACAGAAATGCAAGATAAACATTGGCTTTGTTCTTGGAATCTGAAATGAAGATCAGTCATTCAAATTACCAGTTCTTAATTGCCACAGTAAATTGAAATTTAACAAAGGCTCTTAAGATGCTGACTAAGGTGCATATTCTTCCGATCCCAGTGATTAATGTTTTGATAATCGGCTAACAATGCAAAAACGCTTACAAAAATATATTATTATGCATGATGCATTCGCTTTTTTCAGTTTTAGGGTTTTAAGAAGGAACAGATATAATGATCTAATTTTAACCAGCTCCCAACATTGGATGAGAATAATCTGGAACAGTGAAAACCTGCATCATGTGAGAAAAATCTTATCAAGACAATAAATTGCTACATTAATTTTCAATTATAAAACCAGCTCTACGTAGCATCAGCATAAAAGTCCAGACTTTGACTAGGCCTAGTCAAAAAGCAATGTCTAGTTTACCTGAGGTTGAATTGAACAAAACTATCAAAATAGTTCTGTCTAATCCTAATTTCATTTACTAATATATAATTTTCATTCATAATGAGTTAATTAGCAAAAACAGTTATGAATAAATTATAAATTAAGTAAAAAACAAAATTTAATAGTTTCTGCCGTTTTAAACTCACTCTATAGAATAATTACCTTTCTCGTTTTTTCGCGATGACCTTCAAAACGAATAAAAAAACGAAATAAAAGCCTGAATTGTCAGTGCCTGATGACAACATGCTATAAACCTGGCTGCACTGCATTGTTGTGGCCCGCTTTCTGCTGTGGGTCAGTAATAACATCTTGGATATGCTCAGGCTGATGAACAGAGGGTTTCTGTGCCAAAATGACAGAGCTGTGCTGGACTGATGGTCTGCCAGTGGGACTAATAATCTGTCCTCTCCATCTGAGTCACTGTCCCTCGTCTTTCTCATTTTTTTTTCTTTTTTTTTTTTTAAATCACGGCGCAATAAATGTGTTCGCTGTTGATAAAGACGAGGACTAGAGTGTCGGCTAATTTTGCCGGCTCATCTCGGCAAAGGGCGACCTTGATCTCGGACCCGAACGACAAGGATTTGTGACAACAAGGAAAGGAAGGATGAGCTCCGAAGCCTCCACTAGGAGCACAAAATGGAAGGAGGAGGAAAGGAGAGGGATCTCGATGAGCAGATGTGATATGAGCTGAGAGGATAACGAAAAAAATACAGTCTGGAATCACTCACACACGACTTGTACTTGAGACTCAAACACTGAAGCATGAAGGAATGACATAAAGCTCATATTCCAACAACTTCATCTTCATGTGCAGAGTGGTGCTTTTTGTCTCAGTCCAAACGAACACCCTCATATCCATGGCTTCTTAATGTTGCATCTGTCAAATAATTACAGATTTTCAGTGATTATTTATGTCAACATTTATCTGCATTTATGCAAACACTGTCTGAACTGGACATATCAGTCTTGATAACCTGAAAGTAATTTAAACAGACCAAAACTAAAAGTTCTAACTTGATCCGCTTCATTTCCACATTGTTGCTGCAATATTGTGAAATCTGTTAGCAACTCAGACTTTTTTGAAAAAAATTAATAAATCAAAGTTGCAGTGAGTGTTGCAATTAATTTAAATATTTCTCTTCTGTGGCTGTAGTGAATGAACACATACAATTCAGTGTGTGATCTCAATCCAATACCTCTATTCCTAGATACAAGAGTTTATAAAGGGCCTAAAATCTACATCGGCTCCAATATTGTAAAACAATTCTAGATTGAAAACCATATTTTTTGGTATGGTCTAGTCAAAATAAAGCCCTAAATCTACTTGAGAATCTGTGTCAAGATTTATATATTCATAGATGGTCTCGATCCAATCCAAGCCCGAGTTATTTTATCTTCACAAACTGTTGATTCCAGTCATTTGCTAGCTTTATGCTGCACTGGTGAATTGGTTCATACGGGTTATAAAACCAACAGGTTTTACCTGCTCTCCATGCGTCCAGCCGCCGCAGTTTTAGCTCTAATGTTCCCCAACCACCATCGTCTTTAATTGCAATCCATTTCACCTCCGAGTCGTTGCACAGCTTTACATCATTAAATCCTCCATTTGCTGCTGTAGAAGAGCACTGAATAAAGATGGAGTACATGGTAAGATCATGACAGGTTTAGCCTCCAGTGGTTCAGCCTCTTGAGCAATTTCCAGCATCTCTGCTTGAGGATTGATTTCTCCTGTTTTTGTTTCTTCTGAATGCACTAAAGATTGGCTGTGACCCAGCTACCTACCAGAGGAGTTCTAATAGCAGCTATCCATTTCCACACAATTTTTTTTTCTCCGACATCAAGTCAGATTTAGGTGGTAAAGTGCTATGAGCTGTTTTAAAGAAATAGTTTGTCTTCGACTGGCGGCCATTAGCTGTAGAGCAGGTTCTACAGATTAGCAGACTTGAGAAAACTGATCACATCTTTTTTTTTCTTGAAGAGTGGAAGAAAACACATTAAAGAACAACTGGGAGGGTTAATACTAAGAATATCATATCGTCAGGAAATTTATTTGAAAGACTACAGATTGATAATTCAGAAAATTTACCATTTTCTGTACTGGTTAATTTAAATGTTGCATGTTTAGTTTATAGTCTATCAGGTAAAAAAAAGTAGTACATTTTAGACTCAAGTAAACTCAAGTAGTTTTGACTCAACAATTTTGGCTCATATGACAAAAAGGTTAGATCACCATTGGTCCCCGCTGGAAGTTGGTTTGGTTTCATTCATGTTTTGCTTTTGAGTTTAAGTTGCTGTGCTTGCAACATCTTTGTGTGTTTGGAATCAGACGCATTGACAAAACCTTTGGACACAACTGTAAAACATTATGCTTTTTGTTGGACAAAAAAGGCAGCCATGATGATTTCATTGATTGGGTAGAATCTCAGTATGAATCAACCAATCAACGGCCATCAACAATGTGGTGTGGAGGTCAGAGTGCATCTTTGTCAGTTAATTTGCTGTTTGCCATCAGGCTCTCCCAGTGCCAGCTAAAGAAACTGAGCACTTTCTCCCAGTTTTAAAGCTGCTAATGCTGGTTAATCACTCCACCATTCATCACAGTACGTCCTAAATTACCATCGGCTTCATTTGCCGTTGCATCGCCCCAGCCAGCACCCATTACCACCGCACCAAATGAAGAAAGATAATGCGTTTTGCACAATGGTAGATGAGAAGCTTCCTGGAGTTTGGTTGTTTGCGGAGCTGTGTCATTGTATTTCCTGAGAGTGTGTGCAAGTGTGTGTTTGTGTGTATCAATATGGATCATGAATCTAATACACCCTCGGGGAACTGACCTGGTTTTTCATGTGGAACTCTCATTCAGGCCCGAGGAGTGAGTGAACATGTAAAACGGAGATCTCGCTACTCTTGATGGATCGGACTCGGAGCGCGGCGGAGTGTAAATGTTGAGCTTCAGAAAGCAAAGAGGGAAACCAGGCCAATCCAGTCAGAGGATACTTTGTGTTCTCGCTCTCGCTGAAATATCTCCCAAACAAAACTGACGCAGATAGAACTGGAAAAGGGGAGGGGAAACCAGTTGTGACGTGGCGCCAATTCCACTCCAGTCAAATCTGGAGGCGGCTGGGGATTCACGTCTCACTGATCGGCATACACTGGCACCGTGGAGCCAATCAGTGCTTACACAGGGGGAAAATAATCGGGATGTCGCAGCGGGACTCTGTTCCTTCATGGACGGGAGCTCAGAGCTCCACGACGCAGTCATGCCCCACTGACCCACTACAGGCAGCGGGAGGCTTTAGGTTACAGCTCTCCTGTTTGAATGAGGTGTAGACTGTCGATGTCCAGTTTTGTAGAAACTAAATATGGATATTCAGAGTTTTCAAACAGTATTAAAAACAAGTCTGGGACATACTGTGTTGTGTTGAAGATCTGCTGCAGCTCTGGAGGAGTAGCAGAGATCGACCAATCCATTGACGGGATTATTTTTATTCGTCATGTGTGCCACAATCACGTCTTTATGAAACACTGACAGGAAGATGGTTAGAATTATTTATAATCCCTTCTGCGTTTGGGGCTAGGCTACAACTTTACTTTGAGTTGGTCTCCCCTGTTTTTTACGTTATGAGTGTAACGTGACAAAATGTGAAACAGTTCAGGGTCATGAAAAGGTTTATAAGCTACTACTGTAAATAGGTCAAAAAACTGGTTTCCTTGGCATCAGTTCTGGAGATGTCAAACTGCTGGAGTTTAAACCTAAGACATTTAATGAACATGATTTAAAGAGGGCAGAATATTAATGTTTTGGTTATGGTTCTCCATTGGAATGCATATTCATTTTTAAACGCCCTATATGGATGTGCTTTGAACATTAAGTGGCTAAAGATGATGTGACACGCTGATTGATGTAACTTGCATTGCGCCTGTCATATGAACATTTAATGAAAGGAAAAGGTGGAAACTAAGCCCTAATTAGTTGGCTCAGAAGCTTTTGATCCTAACAGCATCATAGTTGGAATATGTGGTGGCTTTGCTGCTCTGTGTCTGACTAAATACTGCAGTGGGAAAAGTTTATCCGTAAAATGTCATAACGACTCTTAGAAAAAAGCTGGATGCTTGTGAGACCTTCCAGGAATTATAGTCAAACATCATAATTGCTCGTTATCTTTTAAGACTCAGGGACCTGATCTGATTCAAAATGACCAGATTTGTGATTGATGCAAGGTTGAATGTATAAATGCAACTAAAGGAGAAATTGCCACCATTTCTTCACATCCACTAGACATAATTCACTTTTTGCTAAACACCTGATTGTTCGATCTTAATCATTAGTTACACAATACACCTTACTTTCCCATATTTCTATATTTTTTAAACTTATAAACTGATGTTAGTTAAAGCAGTGTGGATGTGTTTAGTTGCCATCTTTTAAGGTTTTTTGTTTAAAACTTGAAGCAACCAGTTCATACTTAATAAAACTTGATATCCCCTCTTGCAAAGAAGATTTAAATAGCTGAAAATATAAATATTTCCTAATCATGCAGTCAGGATAATGTAATACTTTTTACAGCTTTATTGAACTGTATAATACTTTATTAAACCCAAAGGGAGGATGGGTTATTGCAGAGTAAACTATGGGGAAAAATACAATACAAGAACAAACAGTTCCTATGAGGAGTCATATAAGGTTTTTGTTGCTGGCAGAGATGATCTCCTGTCCTGGACTTGATTGCAACAGAGCTGCAGTTATGTCTCAGTTGTGCAGAGTTTTCTGTTATGAAGCTTGTGCAACATTTTTCTCTCTGGTATCAGGATACAAAGCAGACTTTTCTGACCAAGTTTCCTCTTGTGATTGCTGCTGCCTCAGATTATTTATTTTGTGGGTGCTTTAATAATCAGCTCCACTTGTTTCCACCATGGGAAGCACAAACCCTGACAAGCGGGACAGCCAAAAAAAAAAAAAAGGAAAAGAAAGAGTCGAACAGAGGCCGTTTTCTGCAGCGGTTCAGTAATCTTAATAAGGATTCCAGAAACCCAGATCTAAACCGACTGCAGATTTTAGTGTCTATCAGAGAGCCTGCTGGCTCCTCAGAGTGCAGGGTAGAAAATCAAGTTAATGAACTGTGAGTTGGAGTCCACCATTTTGCATCCCAAATTGAATTCACGTTGGGAGTATGCCTAAATGTCCCTCCTCACAATGGCTGCATGTTAAAGCACTCTAATTATTAGGGACGACTTTGTCCGGCTGGAAATCTTAAATTTGAAGCCCACCTTTAAATATTTAGCTACAACACTCACTTGCAATGCTAGTAATACTTTCACAAAGTCGTCTCCCGTTGTAGTGCTATTGTTTTTGTTGAGTTAATTAATTGTAAATACTGAATCATTACTTTTTTTTCTTCCCCTAGCTGAAAAGCAATCAAATCCAAGGCGGGACCTTTCCAGTCTAAATCAGTAAAAAATGAATTCATTTTAAGGCTTCTTCCATGTCTGTGCATCTTTTAATAAATGTGAAGGGTGTTGCACACAACACTTGATCAAATTAAATCTGAATGCATTCAGCAGCTAAGTCTAACAGGTGCATACCTAGTTTTTAATGAGTTTAGAGCTCTTCACAACATGTTTAAAGGATCTCATGTCATCAGGTTTTTTTTTTTTCCCACGTTGCTGAGCGATCGTAGCAGCTCAACATCTGGCTTATTCCTTATCACATCTAGCTCAGCTAATATCTGCAGAGCTATACACTTATGTTGTGAGGACGAGTAATCTGGAGAAAAAATAAACTTACTTGAATGTTTTGACAGTGATGGAACAGATTTTTGCATAATAATCAACGAGAGGCTGTTGAACAAACTCCTATTGCTTTGAGAAGCAGCTATTTCCCATTGTTGCAAATCAGGCTTTTACTTTCAGCAATTTGCTTTTGTCTTTGCCTCTAATCCAGCATTCTGGTCTTTTTGGAAAACATATTCAAAGACTTTTTTTTCCTCCTTTGATTTCTCTTGATTATCTGCAGAAAAACCCAAACTGGCTAGATGTTTTTCTTCTTTTTTTTGGCTTGATCCAAGCTGATCAAGCAAACCAAAACCCACACCTGTCTTTCTTGGCTCGCACTGCGACGGAAACATCTGTGTCGGCACAGACGACCTCCAAATGCAACATGAGAAATGACAGCGCTCATGTTTGATGAGGCTCTGGAGTCAAGCTGCAGTAAAACCTGCGGGCGTGAGGATGGAGAAAACCCGACTCACCATGTCGATGGACGACACGGGTCCAATGCTGTTGACGTAGATTCCCACGTCGATGACGGTCGGTTTCTCTGCAACGGAAAAAAAAAAAACGACGTTAACATGAGCATCCGGTGTCCTTTAAGCAAACTTAAATGGATATTATTGATATTTTGCGTGATAAACTACATTATGTAGCAATGATATTTATTCTAACCATTTAACATTTGCATCAAGTTTCAAACATAATCGAAACCCATGTTACATTTTCCCTCTTATTCAAAACTATGTAACATTTTTTATTGGACTGTCGTCAAGGTTGGTGCTTCTGAGCTAGAAAAGTTCTCAGGGTGTTAATACCTTGTGATATATAGCTGTCACTCTTTCCATCCTGCGGCTTGTGTGTAACCAAAAAACAGAAGTATAAATAATCAAGTTAAAAACCACGCTTTTCATCATTCAGTGTCACCTTGGCTAATAAAGCCAGTTCATTTCCTTTTGGAGGCAGGCAGAGCCATCAATCCACCCCGAGAAAAAGATTTACACTCCTAAAATCAGAGAAGCTGCGCTCTGATTCCTCAAGCACTCCCAGAGTTACCATGGCAGGTAATAGCATTTCCAGTCAGCACCAAGGATCTTGGCTAAATTTACTCTGCAGGAGCATTTGACTTGTTTATTCTGAAGCAGGAATGTGAAATAAGGTACAGCAGAAAACGAGCCATGTTAGGACAGACGGACATTTCAGAATGCATAGATGCTTTAGGGGAGAGCTTGTATGAGGCAGGAGAGCAAACTTTTCATGAAAAATTCACCATGATTCATGCATTATTCTCTGTGCATGTTTTTCTGTGTAACCCATACATACTGGCTTCTGCTTATTGAAACAAAGCATTCCTATTAAAACTGCATCTTTTGGGAATTAAGTGTTTGCTTCACTAATGTATCACCTAATTTAGGCTCTGCACTAATGTGCCTAAACATACATTAAAAGTCCGTTATGTTGTGATTCTAGATGTTTTTTCTTCCACATATAACATCTAATGGAAGTTCTAGTTCTACACTGCAAGGAATTGAGCAGGAGATATAAAACTAAACCCCAGTCTTACTAATAGGCATCTCCCTTGCATTTCAATAGCTTGATGACGATACCCAGCGATGGCTGCAACACACTCCAGCATGGCCTCTTTACACACCCTCTGCTGTAGCATCTCTATTAGCTGGCAGGCCGTGTCAAGTCAAACAGATTCTGCAGCATGACAGTCACAACTCTGACACTTTACACATCACTACGCAACACTCCTACAAGATGGATGCAAGTGATTACCAGATTGTATTGCAACTGCTCGATAATAGAATGCTAAACACTTTAACTGGATGATGGATTACAATTTAAATATTGTAATTTCTATTTAATGGTCGTGTTTAGCACCTGTATACAGCATTTAACTTTCAATGCTCAAGATGTTTACAGCAATAATCTGTAAAATGACTCTGCTGCTCCTAGATATTGCATCTATGTTTAGATTTTGTTCTTTACCATCCGTCTTATTTTGCTCCTGTATGTTTTTTGTTAGAAATTAAGTTATTGGGGAGGGGGGAAAAAAGAAAGTATTAGAGAAAACAGAACTGCTGCATAAAGTTTTCAAAATAAGAGCATGAATTTGAAGGTCTAATTACTGATAACCAAAACCCAAGTACTTTTAGGGGTGTGAACATTAATTTCAGACAAATATAATTGTATTAATTGGTCTGTTGCAGATTTATGTTTGCACTACTTAAGTCCATTGATCTAAAGATGTTTCTTCACAATGATCTACAGAAATGGTGTCATTTTCTTAAGTTCCCTGTGACTTTCAATACAAAAACCTAACGAAAAGAATTTTTAAGCCTGAAACCAAATGATTACCCATCAGACTACAAATGAAATCCAACCTGGATCACAAATAGACATTCAGACTCGCAAAAGTCACACTTTGAGAACATAACTTGAGAAAACGGGTGAGCATTTGGCTATTATAGTCATAACCAATTGATTTCCAATCTAATCATTCATCAGCCAGACATCTGAAATGAAGCCGTCTGGGATGAAGCCGTCAAGTAATTGTGAGGGTCGGGAAAGGTTTGATAGAAACTTTTTGCCTTGAGGTTTCTTTAGTAAATGAATAGGCCCCAAGGGTGAAAAATTTGTAAAACTGTCAACCGAGCTTATCTATTAATGAGAGTCTTGAGGCTCAACTTTCTCCTTTTTCCCCTTGTTTGTAGACAACTTCTAAGATTGCAGTCTTTTGAGCACATCTAAGTGTACATGCAGCGGCGCCTTGAGCACAAACCAGATGGCAGATTGCATGTCACAGAATGAGCAACATGATGTATTAATAATCTGAATTGGTGTCATTTCAGTAGTAATTGAAGCCTCAGGATTTTTTTTTAAATCATTGGATCACCAGCATCGATGGAGTTGTGTAATTTTTATCTTTTCTCTGCTGTGAGGTCATGGCTAGCGGAGCTGAAATGCATGTGCACATCAGCTGGCTGTAACCCTGGGGGTCTGTCGGTGAAGGCTTGCTGGGAGGTGTTGGTTCGATTCCAGCTGAATGTTTTGCTCCACTGACTGGGCAATGCACCATGGCACAGCCATGGTGTTTTTCTGAGAAGTATCTTATTACTGCATCTATAATTTGAGGTCTATGTCAAATGTGAATCTGCTTTCTTTGTCAAAAATATATTAAGGTCAATACTATTTTTGAAAACAAGAAAAAGGATCAAAATGAGGAAATATATTCCTCATTTTCACAAGTGGCAGTAATGAAAGTGCTGTTTGCTACGACTTACTGAGATTATAAGATGTGAAGTTTCATAACTGAACAGCTTACAAGGGTTAATAATTTAGCCCTGCTTTTTAAACAGTTCAACCATAACTTTGTCAATGATTTAACATCCCTATAGAAAAACAGATTGGAGCCAGTTATATTCCTACTAGATTTATTGGTCAGTAGCTAACTAGCATCTCCAGTGCCAAACACTGTTTGGCAACAAACCCAAGTTCAGGCTCAAAGTCATTTGGAAAGCCCTGGTACTGGCAGCATTTCGAACAATACATAATTACAACGTATAAATTGTGGAAATATTTTCAGGCATGCATGTATTGTTCCTCCAGGGCAGCCCAGACGTGTTTAAACATGTGCGGGGAAAACCCCTGGACATGCAGCCAGCCCAGAAACAGACAGATAAGCAGTGCTCACCGATTTGGGCAGCTTTGAATACAGCTTGGAGAAAACCTGGGGATTATAGAGAGCCAGCATCCCTCCTCTGAGACCCATTCACCTTAGAAATTGGGGTGAATGCATCTGAAAGACCACTGAAATGGAAACGTGGTGCAAAGCTGATCTTTTATAGCAAAAGCACATTGGCGCATATGGAAACTGGGACAACCTTAAGGGGATAAACCTAAATATACCCCACAATAGCTCATCAGTGCAGTTGATAGCAGTGTTTATCCCCAGATGATGTGCTTTACGGATAGATAGATTTCTAGACAGGAAACACCTCTGTCCGGCGTTATTAGCATCTGCTTGTTGGACATAAAGCATTTCAGCTCTGCTTCATGTGTCATCATATAATGGTAATTATAGCAATTATTTTCTTTATCGGATGACTCGTTTTGTCGTCTTCATCTCTTAGAGATGTGAAAATGCTCTTCAAAAGAAATCAACCTCTTTCCTATATATGCAGAGAATGAAACATCCACCTATACATCTTCCCATTAACCTCAATTTTACACCCATACAGGAGAAACTTTCATCCATGGAGCACATTTGATTTCTTTGTCATCCTCTGTGTGTTCCCATCCTCCTCCTCATCATCATCCACCTCCTCCTCCTCCTCGTCTTGTTTTCCAGAAAAGCCTGACAGCTCCCATCTGTATTATCAAATCACCTTGTGGGGCTCGATTAGGAAGAAAGACCCTCCATGCCTGCTTGGCCCGGCTGGCATGACGAATGCATTACGCATTGTCAAACCCGGCCAGCCTCGTGTGTACATGCTGATGCACACATCCCAGCTGAGCGCTCAGGCTCCCATATGCTCCGTTTCCTGGGATCTGTGCATGGAATACGAGGGGCCTCGGCGGGCTGCCGGATTCACCACCGAGGGGGGAAGCCCTGGTGTCTTCAGTGGCTGTTTGGAAGCAAATGTGCTGGAAAATAATTTATTGCTCTGCGTTGAGTAAAAGCCATCTAGAGTGCAGTGTCTTCAAGCTGTTTGCTGCTGGTGATGTCTTCAGAAGACATTGCTCTGACAAAGACATTTGCGCTCACTGAGGCGTGGGGTTCATCAGGACGCGGCCATCTTGTGGCTCTAGTGGTTACTGCGCTTGTAAAACGAAGACAGCGTCATTTTACTTCACTTTTTAATTGGCTCTGATGACAAAGCAACCAATTGGAATCAGGCAAAGATTGATGAGATGTAGTGTTGGTCTTTTGATGCAGTTAAGTTTTGCGGATATGCTAGTACATTTTTTTTTTTTTTTTTTTTTTTCAAATAATGAAAAACAGGCATCCAAACTAAAAGAAACTGCAGTTTGTCAAGCTGAACTATGAAGGTGAAATACTACCTGACGACCAGATCAAGTCAGTGATTGTTGATGGGTCACAAAAATAAAAAACATAGCGCATTTAATTTCAAACTTAAATAGTTGGATGCTTATTGCACAATTACCAAATATGTTGTTCATGTTTATCTGCTAAGCCAAACCCAAATTCAGCTCATGAGGCAGCTGGCTGAGGAGTGTGGATAATTTTTATTTATTAAACCAAAAGGAACAGATAAATGGAAGCAGTTTATTGCCAAGGACTGAAGAATTAACTTTGACATGAAGAACGGATGTACGCAGTAAAATCAGAGACAAGAATCTGGCAATGAAAAAAAAACAAAACAAGAGCGTAGATAATTAGGATGCAGTGACTCATATGAGGCAGACGAGTGGCAATGAAAAGCAAATCCAGGTGTAAAACAAAGCAAGAAAACGGGAAAAAACGGCTCAAGGTAAAAGAGAAGTGAAGCTTCTCGAATACAATGCTAAAGCGATTAAAATACCTCCTGCTTTAACAAAATGTTAAGTCAAAAGAAATATCTAGAAATTTTAACCAAAATATGAATAAATTTGGATCCTTCTACCAATCTTTAACTTCAGGCTCCATTCATGCATCAAAAACATTAATCTAAAACAAGAGAAGTTCAGTTTTTTATTCAAATATAAACGTATACAAATTTTTAAAACAAAATCAAAAAATTTGTTTCAACATCTACATAACAATAACGAACTCCATTTTAAAATACTGTATTTGAAACACAAAGGGTAATCTTTGCACAAAATATGAACACTTCTTAGTGGATTTATAAGCATTTCTGAGATGCCAGAGATGGAAGCTTTTGAAATGTGTCCCTCCTCTTTCCATACAGTCGCCATTTTTTGGGAAAAACTTGACGCCAATTAAGGAAACAGAATTTACTACAAACTCACAAACAAGCAAATCCCTTTTGACTCAAAGTAATTCTACTAAGTTCATTGTAAATCAACCATCAATTAGTTCAAGTTTCATGTTCAGATAAGGATAAATAGGACATCTAAAGAGATAATGCTCATATTTTATTCTCGTTCTGTTTTAGCTCTGAAGCAAGAGAGTGAAAGCCTTGTCGTCCGAGCAAATATTTGGTAGAAATCCAGTCGTCTCCAAATATTGGCCTTTCTCCTTACTGGCTTCCCACCAGCAGTCATTGACTCGGATACAGAAGATTTGCTTGCATAGAGATGAATGAATAAATAAAAGATTTCTTGAACCTCTGCCTTTTTTTGATATTTACACCACATTACATTTCCATCAGATACTTAACCCACCCACACCTTGAAACATGGAGGTGGCTAGAACGACATGAAATGAATCCCCATCATCATAATGTCAGAAGAGTCAGCATTTGCAATATTGATTTTTTTTTCCCCATTATTGGGACAAAACAGAAAAATATTGGTTAAAAGAAAAACCCAGAAAACTACCCTAAACACACAACCAGAACTACAGTGGGAAAGGTTGAGGTAATTTGAGGACGTAGTCAAAGTCCAGACATCCTGAACTTTGCTCAGCCTGGACAATCTCAGATTGAGCTGTTTTACAAAGGTCAAGAGTCCAAATATGCAAAGTTACTTGCTGCTTTTAATGCAAAACCTCAAGTTTGTGTTGAAAGAGTTTAAAGGGTGTGAACACTTTTGCATTTCTGTAGCGTAGCTTGCAGTTATCAGTATATAAGACTAAAGGCTTTTAGTTATAGTCGATATGGAGTAATTGAAAAATGATAATGGATGTACATCAGTGCCTCAGTGGTTATATCACAATTTGTCCATAGAGTTCCCTTTATAAAGTCCCTGAACTCCTTTTTGACTTTACTGATTAGTGTTACTCTGAAGTACTTCAAAATTAACCCACGCCTATCGCCGTTTTCTAGTCTTTAGAGAAATATGCTACCAACAAGATGGAATAAATTTTATGTTTGTGTCATTTTTCAAGACAAAAATAGCAGTTCAGTTAAATCTCTGCAACTCCAGCTGCGTCACTTAAGAAATGTTTCTCTGCTTTACTTCTCAGCTCACCTGGTGCTGAATTACATACTGAAACTTTTATAGAAACAAATGTCCTTAAGAAAAACGCATAGTAGATTTCCAGAATTATGGGCAAATTTTATTTAAAACCAACTAATGGCAGTAAAATGGGCAAAAAAGTGTCAATTTCCTAAACTGTTCTGCAATATTAGTGAGATTGAGATGAAGTAATTAAACCGATTTGGCATGCACTTTGGAAATGGTTCCAAGCTTCTATTAGGGGTTTTAGTTTCCCTCCTCAAAGAAAAAGCTGGCCCGCTTGCATCAGTGTGTGATCGTATCGCCGACAGTAACACTTGGAAACATCAATCAACACTTTTTGCACTTGTGAGACCGTAAAAGGAAAGCAGATAAAAACTTAGACACACTTTCCGGCTGTAGCCCGTTCACATGTTGGCGCATGTGCATCATTATACCGCCTCTTCCAGCCAACCTCTCCACACTGTAACCATGGAAACAGACAGCAGCCATCTGGGTTACTATGATACGGGAGGAAAAAGTAAGACCAACAAATATGAGCCAAGATCTAAAGTTGAATAGGCACTTTTTTTTCTGAATGAATTACCTATTCCCCCCCTACAACAACAGCTGCATCTTTCAGTTAATTTACAGGCAGATATGATCCATTTACTGCATCTCGTTGGGACTTAACCATTGGGGCTTTATCTGCCTCCAAGAAATGCTTAAATAAATAAAACGGCATGTGCGTGTGATGAACAGCAGCCATCTGGCTGTGCCATGCAGGATGAAGCAGAGGCTAAAAATGCTTTCCAAACGCTGGTCGACCCGCATCTGTAACATTTCTGAAGCACCTCACTTCAAGGATGAGCTCCAGCCAGCCATCTGCGCCGTTCAGAGACACATTACATGCAATCACCGGCGACTAGAATACCATTTTCCTTCACATGCAGGCAAGGCCGCTAGGTTTCACTTCAATATGCTCAAACTCAATTCAGGCAACACTTTAGGTTCGGTAATAGATTCAGAGAAGATTGGGAAAGTTGGGAAAATTTATGTATCTTGCCAACAAAAGTACAGAGCTGGAGAGGTACGGTGTATTACTGAGGCATTATTGTCAAGATAAAGACTAGAAGTGCACAGACTGCAGTTTTCTGGATAATCACAGACCTTTAAGCAAGCCAGCAAGTTAAGGAACGCAAATGGAAAACACAAAGCAAGGCACCACCATGTATAACACACACATCAAAATTGCAATAATATTTCAAAAGCCAAGTAACATTCTGTCTGGCAATGTAGCAATTGTAATTGTTTGCGTGCCAAGAAGCCCAAAAGATTTACTTTCACAGTTGCTTCTGCATGTTAACATTTGAATAACTTGTAGCAGCAGTTTTATTCCCACATTTCATACCTCTACAACCACACGCAATGTAAATTGTAAGGTGCAGCTCTTTACTGCTTGACCCTCAAGGCTGTGTTTTATGAGACCCAGAGAAAGTAAAGAAAATATGCAACAGAAACCGTCACTGGTTTTATCGAGGAGATAAAAGGCGACATTGGCTGCTGGTAAAAACTCATATTTCTTTGGTGAATGCACAAATAAGAAAAGAGAAAAAAAAAAAGTCATTTGAATCCCATTGAAAAGATTTCCCCAACGGACAAGATATTGATCGACAGTGTAGGTTTGTACACAGCTTTGTGTATGGGAGTGCGTGGGGGAATGAATGAGGACACACTGTTCCACTCTGGCAGACTGTGTTCACCTCACCGAACCGATGTAATAGTTCTTAGACGGCAGGATATTTCTGCTCCTTCAGAGGTTTAATAAGGAATCATGTAAAGGGGAGGATCTTGCTCCGTATGAACTGACACCAGGCAATAACTGCAGGCAGGGCCACGCTTGTTGCACAAGCTGCTTCTATGAATTAAGGAAATAATAATATTGCCTTTTCCCAGGTTTACTCACTCTCCACCAAGCCAATAAAATTACTTTGAGTTATTTTAATTTAGCTTGGATCTGTGTTGCTATCTATTGACAGGAAGCTGAGAATTGGATCCAGCTGCAAAAAGCAGTTAAGTATTTTTTGGGCATTAATGTGACACATTTATGTCACTTTACACAAAAAAGCAAAAGTGGGGGGGGGGGGGGGGGGGAAAAAGAAAGTACAAGCCTGGCACACCGGGTGACGCGGTGCAGTTTTAATTAGACTTTGTGTCCATCAGGTT
>CAEGAF010136741.1:0-58654 GCA_903067075.1 Micropoecilia bifurca
TATATAAAATATTTGCTGATGACAGCCTTTTTATGTATTCATAAAGCCGACACAATTATGTCTACTGTAATTGCAGATCTACTTCTCCAGTAATTTTTCCCCCATTCTAAAACCTGAAATCGAAATAAAATGTATTTATTCATACATTTTACCAAAGGAACACATCTTGAGACAAGAAGTGCTGTTAGTTAGAATGTTCCAGTTAAGGTAAAGAATTAAATCTGATTGACAATATGTGGAAAGACTTTGGTGCTCACAATTGCTCTACATCCAAGTGCTTGAATTGTTTGCAAAAGAAAATAATTCCTTTGCAAATAATAGAAGTTACAGAGAAAATATCTTTTCATTTCTCGCTGTGCAAAACAGGTAGGGAGGTTCCTCATATAACTGCAACTATTATGACAGCAAAAGATAGTTGTACAAATAGAGTCAATGAATCTCAAACTGACACACTCTTCAATTTGTTATAAAACATCCTGAAAAACATCATTTTCCTTCTTTTTCACAGCTTATTTTTATCTATATCAAACTCCAAACTAAATACATTAAAGTCAGTGGTTGTAACATAATTGAATAATTTATAGGGATACAATTATTCTTGCAAGGTAGTGTATTTTTTGTACTAGATACACTTGATGGTATAAACCTTTTCCCTTTTTCGCTCGAAAAAAATAAACCAACTTTATGATATCACCAAAGACGACTTCAAAACAACTTCTGAAAGCAATCGGTAGTTGTTTTTATGAGTGTAAACATGCATTTGGAGCATATTTTAGGAAGTGATTTTCCTATGAGAAGTACCTTGTGTTGACAAATATAACACTTCTTATACACATATATATATATATATATATATATATATATATATATATATATATATATATGCATTGCGTGGCTTTTCTCCACCCGGTTTCCTCCCACAGTCTAAAAACATGACTGTCATGTTAGTTGGCCTCTCCAAATTTCCCCTAGGTGTGAGTGTGTGTGCATGGTTGATTGTCTTGTGTGTCTCTGTGTTGCCCTGCGACAGACTGGCGACCTGTCCAAGTTGCACCCCGCCTCTCCCCCGGAACGTTAGCTGGAGAGGCACCAGCACCGTCCAATCCTACTAAGAGAAAAGGGTGTAAAGAAAATGGATGGATGAATAAGCTTTTAACATTGAGTGAAACCTAATAAATTTCACAGTATTCATTCAGATAAAGGCCTATGTCACTTTGCTTTTCTTAAAAATGGCAAAGACTTGAGAAAATGCTTTTCAATTTTCTGAAGAGGTCTTTATCTTCAAAAAAATCATGAAATGAAGAATGGCAAGGAGTGAAAATATATATATACATTTATGTCAGGGATTTTTACTCATCTTTGACAAGAGTGCCAGGATTTGTGAAGTACTTTGTGTTAAACTATAATTTTGCTATCTAATAAAAGAAAACATTTGAGAAAAAAAAAAAAACATTTTCTTTAATACTGGTGAAAGTGAACCATCCTTGCTACGAGAAAAAACACATAATTTAAACATTAGAATCTTCCAGCCATGTGAATTTTTGTTCATCTCCGTGCACCTTGAAAATGAATGAAGTTATGCCGGAAACTCAGATGGTATGTCAAGATGCTTTGGGGATTGAATTCTGAACTGAATCCCTCTTCACTGGTTGAGATAAGGGATTTTATAAGGAATGCTGTAAGCCAGGAATGGACCAATCTGAGTTCCCATAGTATGATAACCTTGAGTATAAAATGCACCGTACTTACACAGAAACCTGAAGAAAAATGATCCGATTTCTTATATTGAGAACATAAAAACAGTAGTCATCCCTACTGCCCTCAAAAATAAGACCAAATGGTGAATATTAATATAATATTGACTTTCTGAAAACACAGAGTACACATTAAATAAACAGTCCCTAAATTAAGTGGTAGTGCTAATAAAAAATTAAATCATTATAACTTTTTTCTGTCCCATTCTTTAGAAAGTCACACCGTTTAACAAGTCAGTAGATTATTTGATCTTAGTCAGAGTTTGCTGTCAGCTGCCTGAGAGATACACTTGTAGTTTGCCCATTGTATAAAACCAGCCTTTTCTTAAAGTAAATGGACAAAGTTTCCGTTCCCTTTTCATGCACTTATATTTTTTAAATACTGTCAGTCAAAGAAATACTCATTTCAAATGAAGGATTTCAAAAAAAAAAAGGAAAAAAGGAAAAAAAAAAAAAAAAGAATGACAAAAATGTGAATTGGTCCTTCAGCCAGGTAGCCTACAGTGCAGAACAACAGGTTTAGAAGTTGCAGCATTGCACTGCTGTGTCCACTTAAATAGCCAGAGGAAACCGGTCACTCTGGCACTTTCTCTGGGCCATTTGAAGGACTTAAAAGCACAGAAACTGTGTGACAGAAACTGGCCAAAGATTCAAGGTTCAAACTAACAGCACCAAAATAGTCTTGAAATTTTGTTTTGTAAAAATAAAAGCAATAACCTTTTTTGTCTTAGCAAAATTGTCAGTTTTGTTAGAACCTTAATCCCGTTTCCAGTCCACTGACCCAAGTTGGGATTTCAAGAACTAAGAGATTAGTCTAAAAAACACAGAGAAACGCTGAACATCTTGTCTGTAAGCTACATTAAAACATAACTAAGCAGCATCTCCATGTTAATGCTTCATATCCTTGGTATTTACAGACTTTAAAAGGGATTGTATTTTTTTTTTCTAAAAGAAATCAAATACAACTATTTTTTTTTTTTTTACTGGCTGAACTAAGACTGGGCAAAGAAGATGATTATTCCAGCCCAATGAAAACAGACTTTGAAAAAAAGCCAAACAGTGAGCCAAATTGATTAATGTGTTGTTAGATTTATACCAAGCAAATTGACATGGAAATAAATGTGCACGCCAAATTTCACCACTGAGTAATGCTTTCCCTAATTCGGAGTCGAAGTACGGCTGGGGTGATACGCGTGTGTTCGCGGAAGTGTACTTCCACAATCTGTTTTTTTCTTGTAAACAGGCGGCATAATTGACAAGAAAGTCAGAGACTTTACAAAAAAAACAAAAAGCCATATGTCCCCCACATCCGTTCTCGTCCCCAACCCTTTCCTAAAAGGTGTCTAATGTTATTTACTGCGTTTAGTTTTCATAGAGGCCGTCAGTAATAAACAAGCCTCTCCCTGACCCCCTTTTGGCTGAAAATTCCAGACTCCACACACACACCTCATTTTAAGTGCTTGTTAAAAAGGCGTTAGCGACAGCAGCCTCCTCTGGGAGGGGTTCAAAAACACACCGATCTGTCAATCGTGATTAATGTTTAACACAAAAAATGCATATAGACTGAGGAAGTCATCTGGCAGGACTTCACACAAGATTCACTACATGTTACTGGGTCACGACACACTTTCCTCACTTTGAATTGGGCAAAAATAGCCCTCTGCGAGCCTTTTTAGTGACAAAGTGGGCCAATATCTGCATAAAGTGGGGAAGCTAATGTGCTCTGTCATACGCTCAAGAGTCCTGAGTCTAAAAAGCTTCACCCTTTAAGTGCTTTGTCTGCCATCATAAATAGGATAAAAAAAGGGAGAAAATAGGTACTAGACAGAGCGAGACAGAGTATAGAAACAGGCCGAGCCTTTTAGAATCGATAGACAGTTTATTGAATCAATATGCAGTTTAGTGCGGCGCAAAACCTGCCTTTCTGACCAAAGAGGTACATGTTGAATAAGATGGCTGATTAGGAGTCATGGAGGCATAAGTGCAGATATTTCGGATCGTCTCAGACACGGGCGTCCCTCTCTGCCACTCTTTAGGTCTTTGACATTGTTGCAGAAACTGCAAAGGTGGGGATGTCACAAAGCTTTGATGGAGCACATCAAATGTTAAGCTTCACGGTTTTGCTTTTATAGCTGTTAAAGTGCAGAGCTCTCATTAGCATTCTGTGCAAGTTAGCTCTGCAGTTAATGATGCAGCCACCTTGGCTGGAGGTGGTTTCAGTTTGAGTTAGTTGGGTTTTTCAAGGTTTGCATGAGTTTGCATTCCATTAGCACATATGTTCACTCTTACTTCCCACAGAACAAAAAATAAAATAAAAGAAAAAATCTTCCATGACAATATTACTTTCATATGGTTTATGAGAACGAAGGCACAATAAAACACTTGCCTATTGCAGTAATCATAAAGCACATATTTTAGATTCAAAGCAAAGTGCACCACATGTGCAGACTCAAAAGGAGACAATTACTTTACATAACAACCAGTACATGAAAATGCTGCTTTTAAAATGTACCTGCTGATTAAATGGTATGCACTTCTGGTTTTATGGGTCGTGTCTCCTTGCACATCTGAGTGCGCATTCATTCTTTCTATAGAGCAAACAGAAAGACATTTTCACTAAGTAAATGACAGATCTCTCTCTCTCCCTCTGTCTCTCTCTTTATCTTTCTATCTGTCTCTCGCCGCAAAGGGGAAAAATTTCATGTGCCAAAAAACTATACAGATTTATAAAATTGTGCCCCTGCACACCCGCAAGAAAGTTTCCTTTATAAATCACAGCTGCACACCCACATTCCAGTGGGGAAGGTAATTTTGACATTAAATACACCTTTCTCAACAGGTGAGGGCGCACTTTCTCCGTCTCTCCGTCTATAATCAGACATTTAAGCGACTTGAAACCAGTCCTCCTCCCTCCCTTGCACCTCCAGACCCGGGTCCCCAGCCCGCCGGGTTCAGGGGGGCTGGAGGACCCCACACACCCCACACACCCCTATAGCTCCGCCCCTGGACACAACACAAGCGGTTGTTCATTGTTGCTATCCAGAATGAGCGAATGCTACAAGTCAGTGACTGTTTGCAATCTGCTGCGTTTCCTTAAACAATTAAAATGCTTAAACTAATTTGAATAATAAACTGAACTTAATACACAACTTAAAAACTAATAAACAATTGTACGCATGAATGATCTGAAATTACTTTTTTTTTTAGCTTTTGCCTCGAAATGACAAGTTCCGAATTCCCGCTATTTAAAGAAACTGAATTGAATAGTCAGTGTAGACGCATTTTTTATGTGCGTGGGATGCTGTAATAGGTCACAAAGTCCTCAAGCCCTCCCAATCATAACCGTCGTTAATTTGCTTCACGCTTCTATTAAAACGAAACATTTTAGTTAAAGGTCGTATCGTGTTCGCCGTCTCCCTTTTGGAGTCGCTTCCTTTCTGTGTTCAGCCTACACACATGTGGAAAACATGAGGCTTATGAGGAGGATAGAGCAAAGCTCCAATGAAAAGTTCTCTGTTTTGCATCAGCTGTATTAGTATGAAGCCCCTAAATGCCCATGTTAAACCCACACAGGTGTTTTCACTTGTTGTAGCTGATTAAACCTCGCCTGAGCTGTGTGGGTGAAAATAATGTTGACGAGTGCTCAGCTGACATCTCTCTCGCTCTCCGGTTAGGTTTATTGTATCTGTAGAGTCAGTCAATTTACACCTCTATGATTATTAGTGCACAGAGTTTGGGGACCTTGTGTAATTACAGACAAAGCTTTGCCCATTAGAGCTCTGATACAGCACAATAACTAAAAAAAACGTCTGCTATAAGACTTCAACAAGCCTCGTTTGCGGAAACAGGCTTCACAGAAATTAATTACTTGCAATGAGAAATACTTTTAAAAAAACATTTACTAATCAATCATTACTTTTTCTTTACATAAGAAGAGGTATAAAAGGATTAATAGTTTATAAACAGATTGAAAATTGTTTGCAGAAAACCAAACATAAATTATTCCTGAGTCGTCTGTTTAACATTCTGCTTTTAGGCTGTGATGCAGGTTTAACATTAATTTGGTAATTTTGTTTATTTTAAGCCTGCTTAAATATGCAGAATGCATTTCTCTCTTTTCTAATTAATGTGACTAAGACTAAGAAGCTCACTGTTTCCCAAAGAGGAGTGTTTATTACTGAAAGCAACAGTTCAGGGCTAAATATCTGTTTATTATATATTGCAACAATACCACTGATAAATATTGAAAGTATGATAAATAAATAAATGTTTCTATTGTTTTTCCAACCAAATCAGTAATTAGAAAAAAGGCCCTGCAGTCACATCTTCTAAAAAAAGTAAATGAGTGTAATTTATGGGTAATGATTCATCTAGATACGAAACAGACTGTTTCAGTGACATGACAAAAAATAACACGAAGTTCAAGTTGTAACACAAAAAAGATTGTGTCAAGTTCTTTGCTACAAAAATTGTCAGTCCCTGACTGACAATTTGTCAGTAGGATGATAGGCTGAACTTTGTGGAACCAATGAGGTGAAGAGGAAAAATTTCTCCCAACAACCAAACAGCTTCATTATTTCAATGCAGCTAAGCTCCTCCTTCGGTAAAACAAAGACTGATTATGTGGAAAAAAGTGAGACTTACACAACCAAGGCCCGGCATGTCAATTCACAGTAGGTTAGTCTACTTTGTATTAAGATGCCAGATGTTGAAGGAACTTGCTGTTGCGAGCCAGAACAAATCCAATATGCTGTTTGGAATGAGACCAGAAATTACAATGTATATCTCAAATCAATCAAAAATAACAACAGGAAATAAAATGTCACTATAGACAAAAGTAAAACTTAAAAATGTGTGTCACTTTGCTCTGGCAGACTTAAAACTTCCCCACTGAAGGATCGTGTATAGGTCAATTCTATTCTATTCTATTCTATTCTATTCTATTCTATTCTATTCTATTCTATTCTATTTCAGGATTTTTAACTTGTATTAAGAAGTTAATACAAGTTAAAGGAAAACATGTAAACATACTGTGTATCATTTTTGAAAGCCTTGCATTTTAAAACATGAAACATATCTCAATATGACAAAAGCAGGGATTTTAGTTTTCTTTTTCTTTTTTCTTTTTTTTTCTTGGAACTACTTGTCAAAATAGATAGTCTGTAAGTACCAAATCAGGTTGTTGGTGGATTTTTATTTATTTTTTTTCTAACCAGGGGCATTGATACACATCAAGAGAACTCAAATAACAGACTACCCACATTTCTTACTGTGATATTTAACCAAGCTTTTGGCACAAAACTGTATAAACTGCAGTTGCCAGTAAGCCCGCTTCCCCTCTGAATGAGCTAAAATAGGTTACCCATAAGACTCCTCAAGTTGAGTAAATATCACAGCAAGCCAAGCCTTTTAACATCTTAATGAGAGCATTTGTCTGTGCGAACTTTTTTAGCCCACGGATTTTGGGTCTATACTTTGAGTGAAAATTTGTAAAAGCACGATATCTCCGTGGAAATACATGGAGCCCCGGACACAGCCTCGCATAGCACTTTGTCATCAGGGATAAACATACAGTAAGACTCAGGATTATTGCAGAGGCACAAATCACTGCGCAGTCCATGATTATGTTAACACACTAGACTCTTGAATTTACCTACTGGTATTGATGAATTCTTTTCCACATTCTCTTCATTTTCACAGCTGTTTCATGGTAGAGTTTCACAAAAAGCGTTCAGTAAGTACTACAAGAAAACTGTGAAACCCACAGACGTGACACGAGTCTCCAACCGTGTTATCGTTGTACATGCCCAATGTATTTATTGGTGTATAGGGACTTCATCAACATCTAAGGGAAATTGTGGCCCTGAGCAGGTTGTAACACTTTCAGAACTTACTTGTCACTTTTTTAGCTGAAAAATGGGTGTAACTAATATGATCTTATACCAGGATAAAAACATGATTTGTTTAAAGAGGTCTGTCCCTCTCCCTTGTCTTCTGCAAAAATAAACTGCTCAGTCAGAAACAACCAATAAGAGCCAGGAGGAGGGTCTAAGAGCTGTCAGTCATGCTTGTGCTCACACCTTCCCCCTTGTTCTCCACTATGAAGAAGCAAGTTTACAACAACAGAGCCTGTCATGAATGTTATAGCAATTAGTGACAGTGGATAAACTGTTTCCCTGTAACAGTAAGTTGTTTTTTGTTATAGTCACATTGATCAACACGTACACAAGCTTGATTGATGGTGCCAAGACCTTCCTCTTGGCTCTGATTGGTTGCTTCTGCAAAGGTGTCAGAGTAAAGAGTTTTCTCTGACTAAATCAAGCAAATACTCCCTCCTCCCTGTCTGCTCCTGTTAATGTTCCTTAACACCGTTGACTTAGTTGGGCTAAGTCAGCGGTGAATATCAGCTTGTTATCTTTGTGTTTTTCTAACTAAACAACAATAAATAATTGACATTATTCAATTGTCAACATTGAATAATGTCAACTTTGTATTAAAAGTGTCATAATTTACCGAATGACGCTTTATGACAACAGTCATAAATATTAATGAAGGTTTATTTGTGTTCATGACAAGTGTTTATGACATGTTTATGACTGTGTCATGTCAGTCTTACTCACCCCCCCTTCAAATGAAGTGTTACCCAAAATTCAGCAAGTATTTATTACATATTATTATAAAAAATCTATGCATCACATTCTTAAATGATAAATAAAATGTAAAATATGTAATTTAGGAAAGTCTATCTTAAAAAGAGATCAGGCCATCTGATGAAACGATTGAACAGCTGAATTATTTGTAGATCAGAACTGGGAACATATTTTAAAAACACCAAAGACATAAATCCAGATAAAGAACTTTACAGTGTGAAGCATAGAGCTGGAAGTATCATGGTGCAGGGAAGCTTTGCAGGAGCAGAATCTATCCAATTCACATCATTGAATTTAATCCATTAGAGCTTTAGAGGGTGATTGATTAAAATGTAAGACGATCTTTAAAAAGAATATAAATCTGTGCATTATAAACATGTCCCAAAACAGTGGACAAATATTTTATTTAAAGACCAAAACATAGTTAATTTTGGTTACTTAAGTGGCATAATTATATATCAATGTTTTTTTTTTCCAGAGAAGATAAAAAAGACACTGATAGATGAAGAACACTTGCTAATAAAGAACTAAATATTTAATGAGGTGCCCTATATTTTTCAGACCTCCTTTTTCTCTAATACATAATTTGACCTATTTTCAATTTCTTTTTTTATTTTTTTTACCAGGTTTAGAACAGGAACTGACAATTATACTTTTGAATACTACACATTTTTTTACATGGAAAATATACCAATACATTTCATCAAATCAACTCTAAATATAACATTAAAAATAGTGTGACACAATGTGTTTAGCATCTTACACCCCCAAATGTGTGACACTCAACACCTTGTTGAAATACTGCAATTGCCAGTTTGGAGAAATGTAAAGAAACAGCAAAATTTTACAGATATTTTATTTTTGATAGTGAAATTGAAATGACCAAAGTTTGCAGAGAAAATATACTATAAAAATATATCAAGTTTTTGGCTGTGCTGATGCCAAAGCTATCTTCTATCTTCTACAGAAATACTCTACAGTTGTTGGGTGTATCAGAGATGGACAACAGTCTGAGTACAGAGCGCTTGTGGAACGCTTTGCAGGGGTTGATTGTAGATTTCCGGAGAAACAGGGCTAGATCAATACCTCAGAGTTCACCTGGTCAGCAGACTGGAATTGATACCCAACAGTGAAGCTGTCTAGAATGAGGGACAGAGCAGATTTTACTTCTTGAGGAAGCTAGGATCCTTCACGGTTTGGTGCAAGATGCTGAAGATCTTCTATAAGTCTGTTGTTGAGAGCGTGATCTCTTCTGCTGTCAATCAGAGACAGAGACCTAAAGAAGCTCAGCAACCTGACAAAGAAGACTGGCTCTGTTCTGGGGATGACTATGGAGATAATGCAGGGACGGGTTATTCATAAAATCAAGAAACTAGTGGACAACCCTGATCATCCTCTTCATGGACGGTCAGGACTGTTTTAGAAAGCTGAATGTCTTCAAAGGAATCTTTAAATTCACTGTAACAGAAAAGATCTTTCCTGCAAACAGACATCACTATCTAAATAACTATTTGAAGAATTTTAATTAATATGACTAACAACAACATTTAAGTTTCCATTGGGCTCAATAAAGTATTTTTGAATTTGAATCTTCCAGCTGTACAGATTATTACTTACTGAAATACTAGCAAATTCAAGACAAAACAGCCTCTATATGGAACACATACAATTTAAATAGTAATTTATAATTAAGACAGTAATATTTGGAGAGATTTGAACCACATATTTTCTTAATTATCCACACAAAAGGATGGTTCTGATGTCTCTAAATACTAAACTAAATCCTATACACTAACAACAACAAATTTATTCCAAGCCTGTGTGAGTAATCGAGCATTATATATATTCTCCACTGGTTAACAACTAGAACATAACACTGTCTGAAATCGCAAAAAATGCTGGTATTTATTTGTAGCATGTGCAACGTTAAGATATTAATATATTTAAATGTGCTTCATAAAACTTGGCAATGCCAGACCTCATCATTAGGTAGAGTATAAGAATGAGTATGAGAGTACTACAACTCTATTTCCGAATCTCCTCTCTTGTCAAATATTATCTGTTTTTTTTATTTTCTTGTTTGGATTTTTTTTTTTTCATTTAATTGGCAGTGACTGACTCCCCCACCAGCAATTATACCAGGATATTTATAATAAAATGTAGGTCCAGGTTTGCCAAACCATTTTGCACTGACTGACTAATGATTCAAACATAAAATGTCACCTAACTGAAAAGAAACAAATACATGTTGATCTACATAAAGATCTAAATTTATAAAGGTGATAACTTCCCATGAAGCAAATTATAAATTTTATTTGACCAAAAAATGTCTGCAATCCCCGAGGTAACACTGTTTGTCATTTACAAACACTTTTTCACCACCAACGTGAATTCAAAAGTGTATTTAGCTTGAAACAAATAGTCATTTTGGGATTCACCTTGGTGTTTTTTATTTTTTTAATTTTTTTTAATGAAAAAACTAGAGTGCACGAACAAGTCACAAATAACCAAAGAATGAGTATCTTTATTAATAAAGAATGAGTATTAATAAAGATTATGTTTTCAGCTAATAACAATTTTTAAGTACACATATATGATTACAATAAATCTTTGAAGAACCTGAGCGCTTGCATGGTATAGTGTCAAACCTCATTAAGCTTAAGGTCAGTCAAAATATTGATCTGAATACTAAATATGTGTCAGTACGACATAATGAAAGCAATAAAACACAATCAAAGAACTGGCTGACAGACAGGCATGGCATGCCAAAATGCCGGAGTATAAATCATTCAGAACATCTATTAACAGCAGGGGAAAGGCCCACTTTGTCATTTCAGGCAATAACTGGAAGTAAATTTGAATAAGTAAATGTTTTGCTCTGTGGGAGCACAAGGATCAGAAGTGTTTGTATTTGAATCAAAACACTGTTTGCAATATTGACCCCACAACTGCAGTGAGATCCTCTCCCAACAGTTCAGCTTCTTCTCCTCCATCTGCCCCATCTTCTTCTAGAGTCAGTAAATAAGTCGTTTCTCAATTAAGTTGTGCAGTTCTTTGCAAAATAATGACACTTTCAAACATTCTGAGAGAAATCACGGGAGTGCTGTTTATTGCTCGCTTCAAGCCCTTAACAAAGCCAACAAAAAAAATAAATAAAGTGAGTTGGATCCATGTTTTGAACCAGTATGCTTTGACTGGCACAGACTCCACAGCAGACGATGATGCAATTCCTTCTATCAAATCCACTCTCATTTTAATTCTCATTGTGATCCGTCTGCAACAAGGACACTGCATCTAACCCAGAAAAAAAAAAAAGAAAAAAACCGGGAGAGGAGGAAAAAAACGAATGATAACACTAATCGCTCCAGATATTTTAACCTTCGTAATTAAACCACCGTCTCTTCAAGGTCACTTATCCTGCTGACGAGAAAATGTTTTAATGAAAAGCGTTTATGAAGGCTCCAGTGAGATATGTGTGTGGCTTCTCAAACTCCGAAGTCCTTATCGCCAAATCCTGGGCAGGATTTCATGCAATTCGTGAAGGCAAATGTGTTCTTTTCACTGCTCCCTCTCCTGAAAACTCTACATGTATGGCTGCTAAAATGGAGTTTCATCCTGGCTTAGATGAGGTGAGGGAGCATTTACATTTCCTCAGTTCCTCCATCCCTCCCCCCACCTCCCCTTTAGTGAGGGATATGCAACACAACCACTTGGCATGACTTTTAAAATCCCACAATCCAGCAGTTCTGTGAACCCACCTACTGTTCTAAACAAACAAATCATGTTACTGATTACAACCAAATCAAATGAAATTAATACACAATTTATTTAATGTGAAATTTATCTAAATTAGATGAAACTGAGAGGCCTATCAGAGGAATGGAAATTACAACTTTGGCAGAGGCAGCAGACCTGTCTCCAGGTTACATGATTGGTCGACATGCTGCCAGGCTGCTTCGGTGGCTACGCACCAAAGGTACAATAAACGAGAATCTGAGCACAGTTAGAGGTGCCCCGGGAAAAAAAATGAATGTTTGTGAGGAGTTTCCTTTTGGGGATTTAGCTCTTGCACCAGAGGGAGGAGTGATTGCGTGGGCTCTCGTCATATTTTTTTTTCCAATCCATTTTAAAGACTCTTCTGTCATATGTGATCCTTTCCTTCCATCATCTTGAGAAAGGAGATTAGAGCAGGATCTGAATACTATAAAGCACAGTGGTTCTTTTCTTCTTTTCCTTTTCTTTTCATAACCACTTCTCTTTGACCTTGACAGAGAACATCAGGAGGTCAAGAAAATGTGAGATAGAGAAAACAGTGAGTTGGTAGTAGATAACTTTCATTGTAATGACTCAGAAAGTTCATATTAAAATAATAAATCAGTGAAATGCATATCCTTCTTAGTTATAATATTTGTTGGAATTTTACAGTACACTACAAAATACTCAGCTCTTTTTTAACATTTTCAAGATACAATCCAAAACTTCAAGTTTTATTGTGATTTCATGACATAGATCAATAGAACATAATAAACTGGAATGTGGGTGGAAAATTATTACTTTCACATATTTTGTCTTCTTTTACAAATACATATCTGAAGGGGTTGATTTACTCTCCTTCGTTCTTCACACTTTTTAAAACCACATTTCACTGTTTCGGAAATGTTTACCTGCTTTAGAAGCCGTCAAAACACTCAAAGTATTTTTTTGTCTTAACAGAATTGCTTAGGCTCAGATTGAAATAAAAACATTTATTCCAAGTCTTCCTACAGTTTCTCAAAAGGATTTGATCTTCCCACCAATTGCGACCAGCCTCTCTGTCCCTACTAAGGAAAAGTATCCACACAGCAGGATGCTGAGACTACTATGTTTCATAGTTGCACTGATATTTGGCATGTGGCAAATTGCAAATAGGGATTGTTTTGGTTTTATTTCAGAAATGAGACTAATGCTCTTAAGGAACAACTTCATTCATTCTGTTATTAAATGAAAATAAGGTGGACTGAAAGGACGCCAAATGAAGCCTACATGTATATTCAGACTGGAAGACTCATCCAGTCGCTGTGTCATGCACTTCTACTGCAGCGACAATCATCAAAACGAGCCTCCGTTTACAAGGACCTCCATCCATGTTTTCATCTGCTCTCCAGACTCTCTCTAGACGTCCATCCACTCTTCGACCTCCACCACCAGTGTCCAGGCCCCCGGGGGAGGGGAGACGTCTCAAATCCTTATCGCAAGCTGCTCATCCAAGCTTGTTGCAATTCACAGCGCCCACGTCTTCTGCCGGGGTTCGAGCGCCAAAACCTTAATTCCTTCACCTCAATAAAACATTACAATCGCAGTTTTTCTCCGTGTGAGTCTCTCCGGGTTGAACAGGTTAAACTTGAGTTTATTTGGCTGTATTAGAATAAAGAGGCCTGAATAACAGCACTTCTGATTTTCACTTTGAATCAAAGTCTGCAATGTGACAAAACATAAAAAAATGTTTGAAAGGTTTAAATAACTTTGCAAGGCTACATGGGTAATCCTATTCATTTCATCATTGGTTATTATTGTTAAAATTATTGTTAAAAAAAAAGCACATCCTGTGTGTAAATTAACAACTTATGTTGATTAACAATTTAACTGCAATTCATCAGCATTAAACAGTATTGCATACCCCTGCCCACTCGATTTGTGAAGCACAGCGTGGGTGTGTGGTCGCTGTCTGTAGATATTTGCCCTGTGTGAGCGTCTTCAGCATTTCAGCAAGAAAAATGTATGCTAGACTAAAATGTAACTTCTGCCTACGGTGGTCAGGGTTTATTTCATTTAGTCACTTTTTCACACTGTCATTTTACCTGCATGTTAAATTAATAAGAAATTCTGTGCTGCTGCTGAATTGATTGAATCTCTGTGTTTACAAATGGACAATTCCAGGGAGGCTTTGCCGGTTTGAGAGGAGGAAATGAACCTGTTTCAGAGAAGAATTCCTTCTATTTCTTTGTTCTTTTGCAATGATGAAAATAAATAATATTTGCTGCCTCCAAGGCTCTTTGAAAATTTGAAATGGTAATCTGTTAGGTGAGCCACTGCTACAAACAGCTTAAGCTCACTCAGCCACTCTGGTCCACAGCAAAGAAAAAAAGAACAATAAAAGGTCCATGTCAAATAAAAACATTTACTTTCAAAGATTAAGACATAACTGCACGATGCAAAACAGAGAAGGAAAGTTCAAAGGATAGTACAGGATTGTTGAGCCGAGGTTCAGCTGTAGATTATAACATTTATCATATCTGCAGAAGATATTTCTAATACTTTCCAAAGCATAAATCCAAATTAGCTGTTACTACGCGTAGTCTGAGATGGGTCTATATCAAATGACCTCAGAAGTCTCCTGGCTGCCTGTGATAAAACAGTTTTATGAACCTTTAAACTGCCGTCAAGGGGAAAGACAGACAGTGAAGGTGTGAATGTTGAGAAGTGAAGACTAAGACAAGCATATTGTCTATATTGAGGCACCTGCTGCCCCATGCTTGCTCTTTGCTCTTTTTTTTACTGTGAATTCAGTTTAGAATGTACTATATTACTGACTAATAAGGAGGCAATATAAGTGCAAGATTTATCACATTGATATTAAGAATGGACTGACCTGATACGCTCTAATGTGGCGCTGAATCTAACCCCAAAACAGCTTAAATTTGCTACCAAACTAATTATAAAGCCTAGCGCTCTTTCAAAAATGTATCTGGTAGACAGAATGAATACATGAGGAAAATACATTCGCCCCCATTCCCTTCCTTGAGCACATCACTTGCACTGAAGACACCAGAGTATGATAATGCCAGCAAGCCCAGTGGGCTAGAAGCAGCCATGTCCATCAAACAGTGTTTTTTTTTCTTTATTAATGTGTTTGTTTTTCTCTCAGGCCCACTCTCTGTTGCATTTCCTCGATTCAAGCTGTGAATCTCCTAAAACCAGTCTGTTGCTATGCATCGCTAAGTCAGCAGAGTACATCGCACTTCTTTTTTTTTAATAACTGTAATCATCCAAATAGTTGCAAGTAAAGAAAATATACATTGTATAATCTGCTATAATTCATATGAACACATATCTATTGTGTGCACACTCTTTTTGCTTTGTGTTTTCTGTATTTATCGTCACTCTTCAAGTTAAAGTCGTTTCATTGACTTGTTTGCGATGTGTGATGCAAATAAATCTTCCCCTTTAAAAAAAACAAACTTGTCTATTTTCCACTTGATTTGTTGCAAAGTTTCTTTAAAATATTGTCATGAATGTAGTCATTTATACTTTTGTTTACATTCAAATCGCTGAGTTAACTTTAACTTTGATTCTGCCATTAAAATGTAATGATGTTTAGGCCTCTCTAACAAATTATGCTTGATGAAATATTTATCCAATAATTATTTCCATATTATTGTTTTGAGAGCATTTTGAAGTTTTTGTCAAGGATAAAATGCTTTAATTTAATTTAACTTAACACTGGAACTAAAAGTCATTTTAAATGTCCAAGATAAAACACAAATACCAAAAATAATGAATAAAATGGAAATAAAAACCACACAAAATTGAAATCATAAATAAAATGGATTATGACGTTTCTGTAAACAAAGGTAACCTTCAAAAAATATCAATCATCATAATGGGAATTATTAAGCATACATTTTAATTCATTAATTTAGTTTTACTCTGTTGTATTTTTTTCTGCCTCTTGGCCATGATTCCCTTGACAAATAAGCTTTTTTAATCTCAATGGGATTTTGCCCTCCCTTGGTGGGGCCAGGGGGGTTCTGGTGCCTATCTTCGGCTGATGTTCTGGGCGAGGGGCAGGGTCACCCTGGACAGGTCGCCAGTCTGTCACAGGTTAACATAGAGACACACAGGACAAACACATGCACACGCACACACACTCACACCTAGGGGTAATTTGGAGAGGCCAATTAACCTGACAGTCATGTTTTTTGACTGTGGGAGGAAACTGGAGTAACTGGAGAAAAACCATGCATGCACAGGGAGAACATGCAGAAAGACCAGGGCTGGGAATTGAACCCAGAACCTTCGTGCTGCAAGGCAACAGCTCTACCAACTGCGCCAATATGCAGCCCCCCTATCCTGGTAAAATAAAGGTTAAATAAAGCAAAATAAAAGTGCATATTGTTACAGGCTTAATCATTAAAGCAAATAACTTACTAAAATCAGCATATTACCACATCTTCTATTTTCCAACAGCTCATTAATTTATTTACACATTCATTTATTTTCTGCCACTTCTCTGGGGCCAGATTTCAGTGGCTGTGGTCTTGGCAAAGATCACCAGACGTCTCTCATCAATTTCCTATTTGAAACAGTTTTTCTTTTCAAATAGGAAAATATTTGAGTTATTCTTTTGACAACTCAAACTTATTTGAGTTTTCAAATGAAAACTCAAATAGATTAGAGTTTTTCTTTTGAGAGAGACTTAGGCAAACCCAAGTCAGTGTCTGTCCTGAAATTCCCTGTCTTAACACCTTCTTGCACAAAACTCTGGAAGACACGTATAAATCCCTGCCAAATGCCCATTCTAACTCAAGTTGCTCTTTTTTCATTCCTAGAAAGAACAACATCACTGTGAGCTTCTCCAAGAAAGCTAAGCTCCTCTACCTATGAACACTGGTACATAAACCCTGTTACTGTCACTGTCCTGAGGCAAAAACTTAAAGGCAATTGGTTTCTCCCACCAATGGCTGATTTTGATGGGTTGAAACCTGATATAACAGTAATGTATCTTTTGATAAACAATGTAGTCCTGAATTTTAGATCATTTAACACTAAAAATAATACATAATATGGCTTAAAGCTACCATTAAAACTGTAAGTCTTGTGGCTGTGTGTTCATTAGTTTTTTTATTGCTGCAATAGAAAATGTTACCACCACTGAAAGCTGTAACATACAAAATTGCATATTAAAAAAAATGTTCTCCACTCGATCTGCCCACTCATCCATCCATACCATTGAGCACACAATGCTTTGCAAAAGCAGTCATACCTCTTGAACTTTTTTATATTTTGTGATATTATAATCAAAATAGGGCATATTTGTGAAGGGGAAAATAAAGCTAAATTAAGTTAACCAGAAATGGTTTTAAAAAGTGTGCCTTAGATTTATGTTTAGTATCCCTTACTCTGGCTACCATAAATATATGGCAATTCAACCAATTACCCTTTCTGATCTGTTGAATTTAAGTATAACTGCAGCTTTTCTATAAACTACTAGCTTCATACTGCAGCAAATTTTTCTATTGTTGGGAAATAGGAAGCTGGTCAGCGTTGTTAGGAGGATAGAGATACTTACATGGGAATCCTGAAACAAAACTTGCAAGACTTGAATGTTGGTTCAGGGTTAATCTTCCAGCAAGACAATAACGCCCTAAAGTACACCCAAATCTAAGAAACACAACCTTTCTAGATTTCGTCTTTCTCATTGACTGCTCAAGATTACCATTGGCTTTGAACTTTCACAACATGTAACAGCACTAGTCCATAACAAGAAACATGCAACAAACTAGAATGTCTGCAATCTCAGCTACTAAGAAAACAAAAATGTTTGCTGGAGGGGTGAACTCTGATGAAATGTTTATCACTAACAGTTGGCTGTGATGCAATGCACCAACTCAATGCTATGAAGCTTACCGGAAATCGCCTGCACTGTAAACAACCTCCACAGGAGATGTGCTGACCCAAACAAGTAGGCAGTTAATTCAGTATTTGGAAACGTGGTCAACACTGACTGAATAGCTTTGTTAAACCAGACTACAATTTTAAAACAGTGCCAAAATATTGGTGTTATTGCTCACAACTTTCCCTTCTGTTAGCTGATTGTCCAGGTTGAAATTCAACCTGACAAACCGAGCTCAATGGGAGAATTCCCAGAGGGAGCGTCAAAGAGCGACAGGAATCGGGTGGAGTTGCGTAGAAATGCTGTGTCCAGGCTAAATTCAGAATAACAAATCAAATTATGTATCTTTGACAGAAACAGTTCAAAATCTAAAACCACAATTGCTGCCTTGCTATGGTGCCCATAAGGTTTTTTTGAAAACATTTTTTTTTTTTGCTGTTTAACTTCCAAAATATTGCATATTATGAATACTACTTTTTCTTAATCAGATCAGTTTCCAGAGACCCTGTAAAGCCCTTGACTCGACTCAATAGGGCTAAAGACCGCTGTGCATTCAAGAAACATTGGTGTTGTTGTGAACTAAATTTTTAATAACCTATAACCATAAAGTCTGTAACTAAATGAGCTTACTATATCAGTTTTCTATCACTTTAAAAACACTGCCAAATGTTTCCCGTCAAAGCAGGGCACAGAAAAGTGTGTGCATGCTTTTATTTTCAGGAGGTTATTGTAATTGTGTCTTTACTGGGCTCTGTAAAAGTCATTCAGGCAGCTGCAGCTCATCCAAAATGTTTCTGCCAGAGTTGTTATCAGCACCAGAAAGATAGATCATATTAAAACAGTTCTTAAATCCTGCTGTTGCTTCCTTGTTTGTAAAAAGATATACTTTAAAGTTCTGCTGCTGGTCCATAAATTGTGAAATGGACTTCTGCCCAAATACATTTCTGAGTAGCTTGTCAAATGCAAACTCTATAAACCCATCAGATACCTGCTTCCTCTGAGTTCCTACAACCAGAGATAAACAAGGTGAGGCAGCATTTAATGTCTATGATGTAAAACTCAGAAACAAACGCCATAAAAGCCTGAAACTTGCAAACGTTCAAGGTTCCTTTATATTTGGAGTGAAAGTTTTTGTTTGCTGTATCTCTCTATCAAAAAAAGTTGACTGAAACACAATACACAAAGTCAAATTTCCTTGAAGTTGAGTTTAATATACAACACTTTTATACCAACTGAGGTAACATTGTTACTGAGTTGTGGTATAAAATGGCACTGTGTGCCTGGAAAATGCATAATATATCTGCTTTAAAGCTGGATGTAAACTTGCATTTTTAATTTATATATATTTTATTTTTTTCTTTAAATAAATGCTCTTAGTATTTGGCAAATACGCCTTTAAACAAAAACGTGTGTCTTTCCTTTGATGTCCAATTGGGCAGTTTAGATCACATTGTCTACAAATAATAAAGTATGAAAATACTTGCTTTCAGTCCATCATGCTTCATATTGTTATCCCACTAATAATTCAAACAAGGACAACACCCAGACATATTGGTTTTACATGTATGAAACACAGCTTCACACAGTAATTCATGCATTAGACTGAGAAAATCATAAATTATGAAAAAGGTCTGATCTGCATGGGAGACGCTCCATATTATATTTTAATTCAAGTCTTTCTGTTACGCCAATAACGTTATTCTGTTTGAGACAGTATCATTCAGGTGTTATTTCTTTGCAACTTTTTTTTTTGCTTTCTGAGGACTTATATCTTCAGAAAGCTAAAAAAAAATACGCGTTTAGACATGTAACTGCTGCGAGCCAGACGGCAGAAAAAGCCCCCAGCTCATACGGCTCTTTCACTGGAAAAGTCAAAACGTTAACAAGCGACATCGTAAATGCTTCCATCAAGTGACCTTGGTCTGTCCCGACAACCTTTGTTGACAAACCCGATCTGACATTTTGAGTGTCTTAGGTTATTCTGTGAATGAGAGTTCAATCATCACATCATTAATGGGTTTGGAGTGGGGCCAGTCATTCATGACACTGTGCTTTATAGCTTCGCCAGGAATCTCTGTGCTGAAATGAGAACGATGGAGATATTTTCTATGGAGCTATTTTCTGACCAGAGGGTACCTTTGATTAATGGCTTTTTCCCGGCAAAGCCAGTTAGGTAATCCAAAAGAATAATCTCCTCTGTCTTTGAAACCTTAAACCAAGCACACTGACCAGGGCTGGATGTCTCCTCCCCGTCAATTACAGACCTAATTAGTATTTATGGTTTTTGTCATCCAAGATGTTTTAAGTCAATTGTTTTGTCTTTCTGCTCTTGCTTTGCATTAGCATTTGTTGTTGTTTTCAATGTAAATCAAGAGCCTTTTTGTGCCCTTGCAAAACAATAGATGCATGTATGAATAGGTACTAGGTATCCAATAGCCTCTGGAGAGGCTATTTTGCATGATTATATTTATTCAGCTCTGCTGAAGTCTTATCCAACAAAAGCAATTTACATCTTTATTGATCATGGACTATGTTTTATTAGTCAACAGAATCAAATTTGATCAACTCTTACTTTTATTTTGCTTCAGAAAAGCAGAAATGTTGCCCAATTTGAATTTGTGTGGGAAAGTTAATGTTTTCTAAATTGTATTTTGTCTTAGCTGTACACCTCTTATCTCTCCACATGGTCATAAAGCTCAGTAGTGGAAAAAAAAGAAGACAAACCCACAGTAAGTAAATATAACTGCTTCCTTTCAAAGCTTGTTGACTGCTTCTCTTGACTCACATCTTCTGGGCATTGCCTTGGAGACCCAGCCCGTGCTCAACACCACAAGTGTTAACGCCAATTAAACCCCCGGCACAGCCCTGTCATTCTCCTCATTGTGTGACATATGAGTGATAACACTAACTCTTACCTACAGCTCTCATCTGACACGCATTAAATGGCACTAGACCCTTGCGTTTCCTGACATTTTGCAGGAATCGATTGCAATTTAATCAGCACGAGCATGCTGCTATCAGCCACATTTGGACCTGCTGTTTTTCTGTTACCTGGACTATGAGCTCTCAGTACAGAGGGAAAAAAAAGATTTATGGCAATTTAAAATTCTAACTACATTAAATTCTCATTAAATCAGTCATAAATGAGCTCAAGAAGAGATCACAGCATTAAAGTTGATAATAAAACTCACAAATTTGATGTTCCTGCGAGAGCATATTTCCATTCAATTTGCACGCTATTAGATTTATTGTCTATTTTGAACACTCATTATTTCCTTTCGCCCTCTCCTTTCCCCTTCTCTTTCTGTTTCTCTGTCTCTCCACTTTTCTTCCCCCTGGTGGTAAGTGCAATAATTATGCCATTATCCTTTGAAGTCTTTGTAAAATCCAAGGCCCCTAAACTATCCAGCAACATGTGCATACATAGTCTTTTTAAGTATTTAGGGTCCTACAAGGTAGCTTAGGGCTGGAATACTTTCTATTTCAAAATATCCCCTCCCAAACACACACACACACACACGCAGACACACACAGCATTGTTTTACAGAAGGAAAAGAGAAGGGGCATGTAATTTCAAGGAGCTCAACAGGCACAAAGGCACTCCTACGCCAAGTGAATGAGCACATTGCAAAGTATACCAATTCAACCCTCATGAAACTGTTTCCCACTGAAGAGCATAGGTGTTCCTAGAACCATTTTACTTTCTGGGAATGCATCTCTTGTCCTCTGTTCACCAATAAAGTTCTAGATTAATTATAAATGAATATTAAAAACAATTATAAAGAAAATATAAGGAATACATAAGAATTACGCATACTAAACTACTGCTATTCTAAATGATACAACATTGTAAAGCCCGGTTTATTTTAAGATGCACTTCAGCTATGAACATTTAGGAAATGCTATGTTATTGAAACTCATTCATAAGGTTGTGAATGTCTATGTCAACTCTAAATGGGAGTATGGCTTTGCAAAAGTGTGTGCTTGTTTATTTCACCCCAAACACACTATACTCATAGTGAAACATATTGGCAGTAGCATGCGCTGGGAAGACGTTTTTTTACTTATCAAGGACAGAAATGCTGTTCAAAGTTGATGATGGGGATGTTTACACAGCAATGCTTAAGGACAACTGTTAAAGAATGCAGCTTCTTTCAGCTCTCAACAAATCGTGCCGATCGGGTTTTCCCATGCCAGTCACAACAGCTGCAGTAAAGCCATTAAAAAAAAGTGTGCAACGTGGGAAAAGCGCAGAGCTTCTATGAGCAGCATCTCCCAACAAAGCTGTTGTCTCAGACAGCATAACAATGTCATGCCACTTCTTCTAAATTCGAAGCAGAGATGATCAATTTCTTTTAATTGCAAGTCTAGAGACAGTGATGCGAGTGTTGCCAACACTTTTAGACAATGAGTACGGGATGCCAGTGGTGTTGAAATTTGTGACCATTGTGCTGGCATATGGGGCCAGTGCATATGTGTTATGTGTTAGGATGGAGAGCACCACATGATGTCGTGTCACAATGGAAGTGATAAAATGAAAAGAGCAGAAGAAAAGCCATCGCAATGCCCCCACGTTTAATTACCTCCGTCATACTAAGTATGTGGGTTTTTTACAGAAATTGATGTCTTTATTATTTACTGTTTCATGAATATTTCACCGTACAAATGGTCATAGTTGGCAATGTTGGAGATGCTTTTATGTAGAACAACGTTGATATATCCAGTTTTTGCCTCTCTTTTGCACCTAAATGTTTCAAATTGTCTAACATTAAAAGATAACCCATGTAAATACAAACGAATAAAAGGAAAAAGTGGCAAGACCAACCTTGTCCTGCGTGAAAAACATAATCTGCCTCTTTGCTAAGTCGGTAAGTTTCTGTGATTTTTCATATTGTTTTGTTTATATTCACAAGTCACACTCAGGCCCTAATTACTTCCATATTCATAGTATCAAGAAAAAGAAAACAACCTTTCTGACACCATGGAATGATCTAAAAGATTATTGTAATGGTAAACATTACGTGCCAGGCAAATGAAATTCAAAACAGAAGACAAACAAGGTTGTTGACATCTGTCAGTCTGAAAAGAGATAGAAAAACATTCCTAAGACTCTAGTGAAGCTCAATGACAGCCATTACCCAGTAGCAGAGAAAACATGGAGCAATAGAAGCTTACCAACATTATTTCAAGAGCATATCAATGACTCATCCAGGAAGATTGCATAAAAATAAAAAGAAATCAACTAAACTGCTGAAGGCATTGAGGTATCTGTTCTGGATTGAATAATAACAGATATTGGACAAAAATGTAATCCGTAAAAGAACCACTGCTGACCAGACAGAATACAAAGGCATAGCTCACACTTACTAAAAAAAATTGATCCCCAAGACTTTTGGAGAACTATCGTGCTAGAACTTCTTGGAAAGTGTGTCTTGCTTTTTCTAAAGTAAAGCTAAGATTGACTAAAAATAGAAGTCTATCATATCTGTATGATGGCTTCCTGGTTTGCTGTGATTGAGGTAGGCATGAACTCGGCTCTGTATTGGACTATCTTAATGCAGAGTGTCCAAGTTGGGTTATGCACCAGGACAAAGCTCCAAAGCACATCAGCCAGTCCAAATCTTATTGGCTCAAAAAATCAAGATTTTGGAGGGGTCTAGTTAAAGTTCAGACTTAAATCCAATTGGAATGACAAAAGTTAGACCATTCACATCTTCAAATCTCCAAATGTGAACATATAAAAATGTGTTTAAAGGATGTCAAAAGAATAAAAATTAAAAAAAATTTGCAGTTATCATTATTACGTTTGATTGCAGGACAGCCAGGTTTAAAATCAGACTGTGAGAACTGTCTCACGTAGGGTTAAGTAGGTTAAGTTTTCACCATTAATAAATAAAATCCTCAAACAATAATGGCTTTTGCATTCCTTAAAATTATCCTTTGGTACTTACCTTTTGACAGCTGTATGTTATGCTTAAATTACCTGACTGGCAGAGGAAGTCTGTGGGTGAGGTGTCAAATCATTTTAATTTATTTAATTTTTAGTGGAGAAACCTTTTTCCACATACATATTTTCAAGGTAAGTTACAAGGTTACCTAAACATGTTTTATTCAGAGGTTCAATTGGCTTTTGTTTATATTTTGATCTTATGCCCTGGTATGACTTTTCATCTAGCAAACAGCGCTGCTAACGGGACCTCACAAAACGTACAGGGATACCTCAAGGTAACAACGAATAAAGTCTATGGGAGCCCAGCTCAAAGACCAACAGAATGAGCTTTTTAAAAACATTATTCGCGGCAGCCTCTGAATGGCTTAATAGGGTGATAATGAGTTGAAAATGAAAATTTGCCTCTATTTTCAGAAAACCCAAGAGTTGCCGGCTGCACATCCTCACACACACGTGAAGGTGCAAGTGCACGCAGACGCAGAAGTTATTATCCCCTCGTCCTTTTGAATTTGCAATTAGGCATGCAAAGGCCGTCATCTTATAGAGATAATTCAGGAGAGATGAATGCGCTGGCACATGTTCCTGTTTCTATTCATGTTAGATGAAATATTGATTATGAATGGCAGCGAGAAATCCGCGCCTATTAATTGGAATAACATATCGCAAGCATCGCACTCTCACCTTAATTGAGTAAAGACATTAATACATCGGTGATGTACATTCACCCGGGCCCTGCCTGCCACAAGGTATTACTCTGGGTTGTTGCCTGGGGCTATACAAATATGAGCTGAAAATGAAAGCAACTCCATAACCATTTGGATGGTGGATGGTCTGATAAACGTGATGGAAATACTCATGCTGTTTATGTCGTCTCAGCCAGTGCTCTTCCCGGCTTTATAGCTAAATCCACACGGGAGCACGAGAGGTGATGGTCAGCTGAATTATCCTCACTGGCGCGGAACATGGGCGTAATACTAAGCAACGGCAACACATGTTGGCACACGCAGACGCACACAACCGCGCTCTTACACGACATGCAATTCGAGCACACACACACACACNACACACACACACACACACACACACACACACACACACACACACACACACACACACACACACACACACACACACACACAGTGAGGTAATTATTTTGTGTAAATAAATGAGAGGCACACACAATGTTTTGGATTACTCAAATGCACGGAAAATGAGCGAGAGGCGCACACGCAGCCCCGGAACTTATTAGCACGCAGAGTGTCGGCACAGTGGAAGTTGGGTTTGCCATCAGGGCGGCGAATGATCACGCAAAAGATGCGCGGGCAGAGGGCTGTCATTAAAGGCACAATGTGCGTTACCGTGGCAACATCATAGAGGGGCCTCCGTCTTTTTTTTTTTTTTTAATGTTGTGGTTAGGAGCAAACGACATCGCATCCAATCCCCGCGTGAATTAAAGGCACGTAGCTAAATAAAGCTCAAGTACCCCCGCTGCTGCCACACTTTTACAATCCGCCGTTTGTCTCGTCTCCGTGGGGAATTGCAGCAACCTGTTTCTGAGGGGTTAGGGGGGAAGAAAGGTGGAGTAAGGGTTGGGTGGGGCGGTGAGGGGTGAGGGCAAAGCCACCAAAGTGTCTACAATCAGAGTAGCTCTTTGATAGAATTTCATTTTGAAACAATTAATCCCCCTCCAACCCCATCCTTTAAAAAAAAGGAGCAAAACTGTCAAATGTTGATTGTCACACTTCGAGGTGGCCATAATTGCACAATGGAAATGCCTCTGTGTATTGGCTCGGTTCTTTTCCTGACAGATTTAACACAATCCCATCATCCAGTGTCTTTTGCCCCAGCTCGGTTAAATGTGAGTTCAAATCCCCAGACTATTCCATTTTGTAGCAAAATGACCTCAATGACAAAGGTAATTACCTTCGACTCTGAATCATCCCAGCCAAAGATAAAACCCTCTGAGATTTCTGACTGAGATTGCAAGTGTGGGTTTTGCTGTCCTTCTGTGAGGGCTGTTTATTCCAGATATTCAAGTCGATCTGTTTGTTTATTTGTTTAATCATCAGCATTTGATCTGTCATCTGAGGATAAGTTGGCTTTGGTTTACACATCGAGTCTTGTCAGCATGAGGAGCCAAGATAAGGTGGATTGCAGTATTTAATTAAGAAGGAAGGAAGCCCTTCTTGTATCCGGGTACATACAGGCACCACACACCAATTGACCTTTGTGAGCATGTCAAGACTTTATCTTGCTCCCATCAGCCCCAAGCAGGAGTTGTCAAGACAGTAACTAGGAGTGTTCTTCTCACACAGCCCTTTTGATCTGCACAAACCCGGCATCTTCAAGTTGTTGCCTTCATGTTATTTATCAACCAAGTGAGACAATGTGATTTTGTGCTTTTTGTTGTCTAATTCCTAAAATATCTAAATGCTAATTAAGGAGAGGAATTCTCCCTCGTGAACAACCAAATTAATTTCTCGCTGAGGTGTAAAATGAAAGACAAGTTTGAGTTAAATCAAATTAGAGGAAGCGTTTTCCTGAGCTGTGCTGAAATGTGACAGACATGAAAGGGAAAATCTATTCTATGCACGCTCTGCATTGTTGCCTTTTAAAAAAGACATTTACCGGAAATCTGGACATCAATATTTGCAGTGAGCATTTAATCACATAACAGCTTCTGGACTTTGTCCATGACTCAGTTATAATTCTGTTATTGTTCTCATTATTCAGTCATAATTGGGTTTACCATTTAATGTTTCCATATCTAATGTCTGAGAGTGATACACAAAGCAAAGCAATAGTGAGGGACAGCTTACTACATTCTTTCCTTAGCCAAGAGTGACCCCTACAGGTCCAAGGCAAAGTTGCGTGTTGTTTTTTCTGGGGGGGTTAACATTGGCAGCCAAATTATCTCCTGTAGGAGTATAGTATCAGCAATTAGTATTATGGTTATTTTAGATTATATTGATGACTATCATGTTCAATAAGCAAAAAAAAAAAGCTTCAAAAGATTATAACTAATGTCTCTAAGACCTCATTACATAAAAGAAATGTACTATGTCCCTCTTTCCCTCATGATAAAAGATGTATAGTCAGACATTAGATTTAAGTAACTACAGTTGTTATGTGTTGGTTTTTCATGACATTATGTCAGCCATCTTTTCACAACAGTGTCAAGTACTTCTCTCCATTCACCTAATGAGGTTTTTTTTGTACAACTCAATTCAACTAGCACCAATTCACAATGAAGGCTACCTTTGTTGAGGTACTATATTATCAAATTTGTATTAATTTCCTTGTTCAAATCCATTCCTTGTTATAACAAATTATTATTTGTTAAGCCAACTGCAAAAAGTAATCAATTTAAGAAAAGATGGCAAACTGCATAGAGTGTTTGACATTGCAGCAGTTCATCCTGAGCAAGCATGTGAACTCTGCTCAGTATGAAAAGGCTTCTTCCACAACCACCAAGGGGGTCAAGAGCACTGAACAGAAAGACAAAAATCACAGAAACACTTTTCTTTTTCAGTCAGAGTATTATTTGAGATTCTGATGGTCTGTTTATTCCCAGAAGTCAGATTTACCAAGTTTCCAATTGGAAATACAACAATTTCCCAACTTGTGCCTCTTTTGAGACACTTCAAATGATGATGCTGACAAATATTGAAAGGGTCAGAACAGATGTGAGTATTTCTCCATGTGCAGTTATTCATTTATCAAAGTAGCTCTATTGGCCTACAACAAAAACTCTATTCATTTTGAATGATTTTTTTTTTTTTGCATGTCGCTACAAATGTTGACGACGACCCACCAAAGAAGCGCAGCAGAGGAGCTGGAAAGTAGTGTTATTTTGTGTTAATGTTTTATTCAGTAGCTTTAGCTCTCCTTAATAGTACAGGTCTGAAAAGGATAGCTGCCTTGAAGCGCTGGACATCGATCAGATGCCATTGGTGTGCATTGTTTCATAGTAGATAAATAATAGGGTTTATTTTTTTAATGTGCATCTAATACTGCCGATATATGTTTACCTGTATATATCTCCAAGCAGGCTTCCAATCATGTATACGGTTGTCCAAGCATTATTTATTTATTATCACCTTGACAAGTTTGCATCTCTTTACATCAGCAGAACACATAGTGCTGAACAACATCCATCTTTTTGCACACATGTTCTCTTAGTGTCTGGGCACATAAAATGAAGAGAAATACCTGTATCCACTTGTATTGCTACTACTGCAGCAAACACCTCAATATCCACTTGTATCAAACTAAAACCAGTGATACTCAGAGGGATGTACAACCTCTTCTCTGTTTGAACGCTTATGGAGAAAATATTCCTTATGGAATTAGCTATATTGTTAATAGTATGTCAAACAGTGAGAACAACAAGTACCAAATCTTGCAGCTAACATGTCACATCTTCCCTGCCAATATCAAGCAGCTTTTGGAGGAGCAGTGTGATGATGTGGGGAAACATCTCCCTCGCTGGAAAAGTAAAATCTGTCATCACTTGAAGCAATCTGAATGCTGAGAGAAATCAAGATAAGATTCTGCAATCAGTTTAAATCATTTTTTGAACTTTTGTAGGATCAGAGTTTATGCACAGTTTGCTCCAAAGTGTCCAACACGACCACATTTGTTTACTTGCGACAAATGTTGGTTAAAGAATAAGAAGCTGTCCAACGGCAGTGTGTGATCAGGTGGAGCTGCCAGCCAGTTGTGATTGTGTTTGATTCTCCCATACACCACAGAGGACCCTGTTTGTTAAATGAATTGTTAAATTGCTGGTATGTCTTGTTGCTTCAAGTGTCAATTATTGAATTTAGTAAAGTAAACAATAATCAGTAGTGGTGTAAGGAGTTTGGCAGAGAGGTTTTGGCAACTTTGAATGGCTACATGTCATGTATTCAACTTTGATCTACTGATAAAAGGGGAATAACCAGGATTTTTATATTATTATTATTATTATTATTATTATTATTATTATTATTATTATTATTGTTGTTGTTGTTGTTGTTGTTGTTGTTGTTGTTGTTGTTGTTGTTGTTGTTGTTGTTGTTGTTGTTGTTGTTGTTTTAATGGATGTATTACCAAGAGACATATGACAACAAACATTTTTTTGGTTTATTTATAGGTGTAATGTCATTTAGACATCCAACATATTTTTACAATTTTAATAAATGTGTTAGCACATACAGATCCTAAAGTTCAAGCAGGCATACACAAACACACACACACACACACATATTTTTTCCATAGATTTTCTTTTTGTTTATGAACTTTCCTCTTGCTCTATTCGGCTCGTCGTAGATTCTGCACATGGACCACCAGGTGTCATCAGAGTATCTTCATTTCTTCTCAAGCAGCTGCCAGAAAAGTTGCAGCTTCTTGCATTCTTTTTAAATGAGATTATGAATCTTCAAGAAAATATCAAATCATGCAATCAATATTGCATACGTAGGAGTCTATAACATTACTGTGTAACAAACATTACTCCCAACATGCCAAAAAACTATTTGCATCTATGTCGCTCCTTACATTGGCTTTCATATTCTTGTACAGTTACCTCTTCATGCACAAGCAACTGTACAACTGCACACTTTAGAATGTATGTCTTCTATTTTTTCAAAACTGTATATTTTTTTATTTTAGGTTTTGGATTAATTTGCATGTTGTACAACTGAGTAGTTTTTTAACTCTATTTTAATTGCTGTTTTATAATGTATATATCTGTGTGCTTTCTTTAGCCCACCTATTTGCTGCAGCGCAAAGGAAGAAATGAAGGTCTGTTCTATTGCATTCTATTCTACTCCATAAAGAGTAACCACACTGAAGTATTATGACAGCTGCCAGAAAAAATACATGAACACCTAAACAAATAAGGATAAGTACAACATGTCTTCCCATGCTGAAGCAACAAAGCAGCACTGACACATGAAAGAAGTCAACTGGAATTTATGAAGTTCTGCTTTTGGTCAGATAGAGTAAGCCTACATGCTTGGGATGATAACAGCTTTCCACTGTAGCTCAGGGTGCTACAGGGGCTTCAGAGGGGTTCCCAGAGGCCATCCCAGATAAGATGAAAAGTTGAGTCGTGCTATAGGTGGAATTATGACCTGTCAGCCTGAAAAGGTGATAAAGTTTTATGTGGTTGAAAAAAATAGGAAGAACGAGAGCTTGCTTGACTTTTCAGAAATTAAAAATGTTAACTAAATAGACCTGAATTCTGATTTATTTGTTTTACAAAAGTTTAAGGGGTAGAGATTGAGTGTAAATATATCCTAAATCTGCACAGACTCAGGCAGCGCTGCCTTTACTGTGTTCAAGTGGGAAACAACAAGCTATGTGTGGCTTTTATAATGGCTTATAAACGCTGACTGCCAAACCAAGATCTGCCTTCAGGACTGAGGGGTCTATATGGAGGTTATGAGATGTCATCCATGATAGCTGACAACGTTGCCAGCATATTTTCTCCCTTGCCTCCCCGAGGGAGGCCTGAGTTTTCCTCAGAAGCTTCAGTTCAGACCGCTTGCTGCTAGTCCTTGCATACACAAAATAATTTCCATGCCCTGTCTGTTATTGGCCCTGTCACTTAGCCTGGCCTCGGTTTATTATCTAATGATCATGCAGAGTGTCAGTCCGTCTGAGGCACTCTTCCTTTGAGCCCCGCAGTTTCTTGTCACTAGTTTCGTGGTGGCCTTTTCAAGTCTCATGTGAGAAGCTTCTTGCCAAAAAATAAAAAACGTCCTCCAGTGAGCTCAACAAGGAGCTAATTTGTCCCTGCAATGACAGACTAAATTGTCTCCGAGGTGGGCTGGTGTTTAATCTGTCAAGTCTCCTTTAAGTGCACAGATCTCAGTGGAGCGCTGACATGTCCCTCGCTATTCAAAAGGAAAAACATTGTTGAAAAGTTTTCTTAATAATAGACGAGGTTTGATAGATTTTCTGAAAACCTTTTATGGGCTTTTTTCTGCACTCTTGGATTGTTGCTGCGTGTTAAACACTTTTAACAGCCTCTACAGAGCATCGTTAGGATGATGTGCAGGTTCCTAGTATAAAGCACTGAATAATGTGGATTAATTATTCACCACTGAATATTCCAGTCAAATTATGTAGGGAACAGAGACATTGTTATAATACATGTTCGTCTCATTAGATTAGAATCTCTTCAAAATGTCCATTTATCTTATTAATTCAGCTCAACAGGCAACTCATGCACTAAATGAATGACCATATACTTTGTTGTGCTCAGGTTGCTTATTCCTTTCTTCTAATCTTCCCTCTGTGCATTTAGTTTGCTTGATATATTTCAATTACTTATTGATGAGAAAATGTAAAAATCAATTCCTCATAAATTGTGTGTTTTGTAAAGGGAGAGGGCTGCTTTGTGGGGCAGAAGCCTGGAAACTGCAGCTCTGAGGAGGAGCTGGGTCTCGAAGGAGGCGCCAGATCCACAGGCATTTTGCACAGCTGAATGGTTGCCTTGGGAGATTAAAGGCTTTATCAAACATGCATGACAAAATCAAGGCAACACTCCTGGTATATTTTTTTATGAGTGTATAACATTATAACATGATGCAAAGCTCAAAAAACATTGATTTTACCCATACTGCCCCTTTAATAGTTTACCTGTAATTATATAGTTTATTTAATTATTAAAGCCTTCAAATCACCATGCGACCCTCAAGCTTTTTTCTGCATTTTAGCAGTCGCAATATTAAGTGGAAGAAAAAAGCATCTACAAGGCAATGGACAATGTGCTCTGAAATTTATCGATGTTAACCATTTGTTTTAGTTAATTTTCATGGTTAAGGCTCAAAGAAAATGATTTCTTGGTGGGCTGCACAGTGGCTACTTTCTGCATCGAGTTTGCATGTTCTCCCTGTGCATGCTTGGGTTTTACACCAGTTTCCTCCCACAGTCCAAAAACATGACTGTGAGGTTGATTGGCCTCTCCAAATTGCCCCAAGGTGTGAGTGTGAGAGTGCATGGTTGTTTGTCCTGTGTGTCTCTGTGTTGCCCTGTGACAATCTGGCGACCTGTCCAGGCTGACCCCGCCTCTCGCTTGGAACGTTAGCTGGAGATCGGCACCAGCAACCCTCCTGACCCCACCAAGGGGCCAGGGTGTTAAGAAAATGGATGGATGGAGGATTTCTTGGTTAATGTCAAGTTGTCATAACAAAGACATTTTGAATAATGTCAACTTTGTATTAAAAGTGTCATAATTTACCGAATGTCTCTTTATGACAGTCATATTTATTCATGAAGGCCTATTAATGTTCATGACAGGTGTTATGTCATGTTTATGACAATGTCATGTCATTCTTATTCACCCCCTTCAAATAAAGTGTTACCAAATTGCCTTTTCACCAAGTGCTGAATCCAAGCATAGTAATGGAAAGACTAGAGGAAGGAAAGAGTGGCAGAAAGTGGTGCAAAAACAGCAGGGATAACTGCACACTTGTGAGGATTGTAAGGCAAAGCCAAATCAACAATTTGTGAAAGATTCACAAGGTTTCAGTGGTCAATGGAGTCAAAGAGTAACTACACAGAGACTTATCCAGGAGGAAGGGTTAAACTATCACATTCCTTGTGTTAACAATACTGAACCAGAGAAAATATCAAATGCCTCTAACCAAGGCTGAGCAGAGAAGACTGGACTGTTGCTGAGTGGCCCAAAATTTTTTCAGGTGAAAACAATGTATAACTTTTGTTTAACAAAAAAAAATCAAGGGCCAAATGTCTGGAGGAAGAAGTACATGATAATCCAAGATGCTTGGATTCCAATGTGAAATAAAATTACAATAACATTTTGGTTCACTTTATGATTCCCTCCAATGGCAAGCTTTATGTTAACAAACACTAAAGAAATTTTAATATTATGGAAAAGTTAATTTATTTCAGTAAATCAGTTTATAAAATAAAACATATTTTATGGATTAATTACACACAGACAGATGTTTTTTTCAAACATTTATTTTTGTTATGAAGATTTCTACTTACAACTAATGAAAAGATGACACTTAGGATTAGAAAGTTACATCAGACTGGCAATCTGTTCAAGCTGCACCCCGTTTTACCCCCAATGGCTGCTGGAATAAGGCTGCAGGTCCCCAGAAACCTTACAAGGATAAGCAGGTAGAGACAATGGATGGATGGATATTACATCAGACCAATGAAAAAATATATTAAGCAAATGTATGCATTTAATGGATAGTATAGTTAATACCTTCTTATTTTTAAAGATACTTTCTATGACAAATGTTCCTCTTTGAAATCCATGTTCTAAGTTAATGAATATTTTCCAACTGGACTTGTTTTCTGCCAGTACTGCTGGAAGAAACATCACCTGGTTCAATAATTTCACGTCACTGTTCAAACTCAGCTGGCCTTATCCAATTAGATGTTTTATTTTTCATTTTTAAGAAGAAGGCTGGAGGCAGTGGGTCCAATAACAAAGACAAGATAAAACCTGCTATCAAAGCAGCACCACAAGCTGATTCTATGCATGCCATGAAGCAAATATGTACACTAATTCATTAATAACAGTCCCAACCAAAATTTACTGCATGCTTTTAACTGTAATCACATTTCTATATTTGCAATCCTTTTTGTTTTTTATTATTTCTCTTTTTTAATATCCCATGATTCTGAGAAACAACATTTTGGAATTCCCACTAACTGTCAGCCATAATCAGCAACGTTTTCAGATTAAAATATATCACTGTACTGAGAGAATTAATGTAAAGGTTTTCATTTTTCAGCTGATTCTCTAAAATGAGTTCACTTATCGATTTCTATTCTAATTTATACAGATGTCCTTGTACCCACATTTCCCGTGTTGCATAAGAACTAATGCAACACAGGCCAGTCAGAGCCATCCTGGTAGACGGTGGCAGAGCGTTTTATTGGGATGCTGCAGCTGGACGCACATGACAAACTGCAATGTGCCATCTACATAGAGAATAAATCAGAAGAGCTACCCATCATCCACTGTGGCATGGCTCCAACTCCATTTGTGTATGTCTGACCTTGGAACACATAATTGTTAGTCATCATCATTTTCCCTCATTCACTTGCTACATGTGTGCATTAGCGCATGTGTGCATGCTGCCTATGTGTTTGTGCAGCACACTACTTTCTGCTCCCAGTTGGTGAAATATTATGTTCAGTGTCATGGAAGACTTAGAGAGATACTAAATGAAGCTCGTATCATGCATCGCCTCATATTCCTGCTACACGTTTTGACCAGGGATGAAGATTTATTGTAATACTGCAAGAGAAGCAAACATAAGCGGGAGCAAAAATGGAATGGAAATAAACAAATTAAAATTGGGCAATAAAAAAACTAAGCAGCGTGGCTGATATTTGACTGCAACGAGATAAAATCATATCTTATCATACTTATACTCCGCTTAAACCATAAATGCTAATTTATGCAGAAATAGAGTTATAGTGATAGGCTTAGCGAGCGATAAAGGCCCACACTGAGGAAGAAAACCTCGGAAGGCAGTGGAAACAGAAGCAAAAATGAATTGCATGCACACTGAATGCCGCCGTCATACTCTTTAGCATGAGCCACAGGCAGTGTCCCTGATGCGCCTGCTCTCATCCCATGTGAGCAAGAGCCAAGTGGAGAGTATGATGGATACAGCTCCATGAGGACAAAGCAATATGCAATGATACTTGACATGTTTCTGCCTCAGTGCTAACCCATCCAGATAAAAAGTGCCAGACAGGTAGTGTTTTTATTTATTTATTTATTTTTTTTTATTTGTGTGTGTGTGTCTTTCTTTATCATTTGCTGTATCACTTAACTAACAAAATATTTAGTATGCATCATGTGTCCCCAGTTCAGATCAGAAGCATTTAAATAATTAACACTGATTATGCCTGAAAGCCTATTCCATAACTGTTTGGTTTTCATTAGGGCCGACTGAAAAACATGCACACAGGGTGGACAATGACTCACACACTATGACTCAGTTTACCTTTTAGAGTAAACACACACACTGTTACGCTTTTTTTTAAAGCAGAGCTTTTAATTATTGTAATCTCCCATTTAGCACATTCGGATTAATCCAAATAGCTAATTATCACATTGGTTATGCATTTGTTGAACTTTATAGCTGCAGTCTACTCCCTATACAGAAGCTCTTCTTGAAAGTAATCAGCGATGATAATAATAATAACATAGGGATTTGATGCTGCTGAATTCTACTTATGTCACAGGAAGCACCAAAGAGCTATCTTTTGTTCTTCTGACTCAATGCATTTCAATTCAGTTTATTTACAAAGTGCCAATTCGCAACAAATGTTGTCTCAAGGCAGTTTACAAAAAGAGTCATGTCAGTCACAAATTAAATCACACATACATTCCAATTTAACTTAGCTATCAACATATCCATTTGCATCATGCAAAGTACTGGATTGAGCGTCAGACTGCAGTATGTTTGTATGGTATAAACATTTTTGAAGATCACTAGTTTACTGTATAAAAATTTACATTTTATTGCATTCGTACTTATGCTGTCTGTTTTCTGTATGTCATGTAGCGGTTGCCCAATAGCTTACCAAATCTGTGATCAATATAATACGTTTTCTCTTATTATTTTAGCTGATAATAAGTCTTTAGCCGCTCACATAAATATTGCTGGAGACAGGCTTCAGTGCTCCGGCAACCTTGGAGAGATCAGTGGGTGGATGAATCGACAGTTTAAATCCACATGCTCGGTTATTTAAACACTTGAAATTACCCTGAGGTGTGAGTGCTTGCATACGTGATTGTCTGACCTATGCTGTCGAGTGAACTGACTCTTTGTAGAAAGCAAGGAGTCCTGAATCTTCTGCTGACCTTTTTTTAAAGACAACTAAGTGTAGTTCCTTTCTTTTAGCTATTTCCATATTTCAAGTAAGTTTCCCTTTAATAAAATGTACATTTGTTATGCATTACAACTACATTTTACATTGTATCATAAATAATGTAATTTTGTTTTATTTCTATTTGTTTGACTTTCAATCAAAGTGTATTTCAGTTTGGACTGTCACTGTGTTGCAGATTTAATGTATTCTTTATACCCTAGGAGGTAAGTAAGTAAAGTTTATTTATAAACTGCCTTTCAAGCGCAACATTAATCCTAGTGAAGTTCAGAGGAATTTAGCTCAGTATACAAAGATTTACGTCACCTTTATAATAAAACACCCTTGTTGTCTATTAATACAAAATAAACAATAGTGATGAAAAAAGTGACACGTAGAAAATGCCAAGTCATTATGTTTCGAATTAGCCCATATGTTGCAGAAATCTAAGAAACTAATGTTTCCAATTTCTGAAGTCTAATTGTTTAAATACAAAATCAAGTAATGATGTCTGTGAATTATATTGTATGTTATGTTGTGTATGCTAGCTATAACACAGACAAAAGCATTTTGGAGTGTGAATGAGTGTAGAAACCCTGCCCTGATACCTGCCTGTTTTTATTTTAAATCCTCCACAAAGTCAGCAAAGTAAATCTGAAGAGAAAAACTTTCCCACAGTTTAGGAGCCAAAGACTGAGAGGCCCTGTCCTCCTTAGTTTTTAGCTCAGTGTGTTGAACAACCAGGAGACTCTGGGCTTGGGACCAAGCAGAGTGTTTGGTAAAAAGCTGACACAAATAATCAGGGGCCTGGACATTCTGAGATCTGAAGGTGAGAACAACTACTTTAAGCTGAATTCGAAAATCCACTGGGAGCCGGACTACATGGTATAAGACTGTGGTGAATATGAACGTATTTGCTAGATTTAGTAAGAAGGCATAGCCTACTGCTGCATTCTGAATAGCCTGCAGACATGAAACTGATGATCTGTCCAGATCCGTAAAAATAACATTACAGTCGTTAAAATGTGATGACACAAAAGCATGAATAATTTTCTGCTCTGGAGACCAATGTCTGGCCAATGTTGTTTTATTTTTTCTTGTTTTTTAATAAACAGGAATGAGAAACAGCTCTAATGCGAGAGTGAAAGCCTAATGAACAGTCAAATGTAATCCTAGATGTTCTTACACTGGATTTGACCACTGGGCAAAAATAAGCAGCTGTCTAATTGATTTTAGAACGCAGGTGAATAGATCCTATGATAAGAATATCTGTCCTATTTGTGTTAAAAACATGAAAATCAGTGGAGAGTTAGCAGATACTTTTCCATTAAGTAAGAAATTAAATTAAAATTACACGATTAAGCTTGTTCACACAATACATAATTTAAAAACAAGGCAGCTATGAATGTAAGCAGATATATATATTTATTAGATTAAGTATAGTCATAATTCAGCCATGGCATTAGCGCTCATCATCTATCAGTCATTTGAGAAGACATTGGAGCAATAAAGCTGGGCAGTGGCTACATATGTAGTGTTTTGGCAAAACTGCAGTCGCCAATTATAGAGAAGAGCTACAGATTCAATATGTTGGAATCCATAGTTCAACTTTTAATGACCTGTGTGATGCTGATAGAGCTCTGGTGAAACTGGATGCTCATTGTCCAAAAAAAGCTAAAATAAACCATCATTCTCCTACTACTTCCTTCTTTATTGTTTCCAGGTGTTTATCACAGGACTTGTGTGAAGCGAACAAAGTATTTCCACTGCAGTTTTGTGGATTACACCTTTTTTGATCCATCCATTTTCTTGACACCCTTGTCCCTTGGTGGGGTCGGTAGGGTTGCTGGTGTCTATCTCCAGCTAACGTTCCAGGCGAGAGGCGGGTTCACCCTGGACAGGTTGCCAGTCTGTCACAGGGCAACACAGAGTCACACAGGACAAACAACCATGCACACCAAGGGACAATTTGGAGAGATCAATTAACCTAACAGTCATGTTTTTGGACTGTGGGAGGAAACCGGAGTACCTGGAGAAAACCCACGTATGCACAGGGAGAACATGCAAACTCCATGCAGAAGGGCCGGGGCTGGGAATTGAACCCAGAACCTTCTTGCTGCAAGGCAACAGCTCTACTAACTGCGCCACTGTGCAGCCCACCTTTTTTGATACAGCTGAAAAACCACCTCATCCCAGCGAAGGAACTTATTATCGAAAAAGCAGGGTTTTTTTTTTTGTTGTTGTTCCCATTAGACAAACTTCTTTTCATACTTTTAATTTGCACAATTTTATGGTTAATGGAAGTACAGCTAGTTACTGGATAACATGTTTACTCTAGCAGTAAATTAATATTGTACAATTAGTTCTCCATTCTTTGATGTGATTATTTGTTGTTTCCACACTGTTTCCTTGGTTTTCAATTAAATAAAAATTTCACTTAAAAGATTTAAAATATATACTATGGTCAATGGAGCTGCTAAGTTTGGTGCCTACAGGCAACAATGTTGCAATGTATTAAAAGCAGAATTGATCTAGTCGATTCAGTTATTGTTATTGTGATTAAACGTAATGATGATAGTAATAATAACTACTGTTTTTATTATGATTCCTATAATAAAAACAGAATATTTAATATTCATAATATTCTTTCTAGGTAAGAAAGAAGTTATAACAGCACCTTATATCAGTTTACTTTGGATTAGTCCAAATCCACAAGCTGTGGGAAGGAAGAGCCGGAGTGATGGTGGAAAAGATGTAATCGATTCATGTCTCCAAAGAGACAGACAGTGACACGTTTATCCTTTTTTTTCTTTCAGGCTGCATCGCTATCTCCCCCCTGCAGGCATTTCTTATTCCAGGTCTGGCAGATTATATGAAGAGCTGATGCAACTTGGCGTTGGCAGGGCGGTTTTTTCTTCTTCTTCTTTTGTTTTGGGTTTGTTTTCTGCATGAATAACCGTTGTTTGATGCGTTGTTTCCGGCGCAGGAAACACGCCTCAGACTTTAAATCATTGATCATCTTTGGCGGACTTCTTGCTGGTAGGTAGGTCAACATCTTTTGGGGGGTGGAGGGTGAATTTAGACGGGGGAGCATCTCTGCATGACGCTCCACTGAGCTGATTTTTTTTGTGCATGAAATGACTTGACATCCTCTCCACCACCGAGTGAGAGGCAGCGTGTTTGTGCGCGTCCAGAGAGAGGAAGAGAGAAAAAGAGAGACAGGGAACTAGAGAGAGAGAGAGAGAGAGAGAGAGAGAGAGAGAGAGAGAGAGAGAGAGAGAGAGAGAGCAGCAACTTAGTTACCGAGCGTCGCTGCCGTGTCTCCTCCGGCACAGCGAGCTGAAAGAGAAGCATTTGGCAGTTATGGTTGATCAGCGTTTCTTTCATCCTCTCCTGTGCTTTAGTGACGACGGCTGCGTCTACATCCCTATTTCTGTTTCGCTTCGAAGGATTAAAAATAAAAAAGATGCGCTGAAGCACCCAGGAAAGACCCTACATCTTCTTCAATGTGCGTGAGGTATGTATTTCCAGCTGGAGTTGGAGGGAAAATGATGCCGGGTGTCTTGTATTGGATGTAAGACGTTCAATTTCTGTTAATCTGCCGTAATTAAGGTATATGGTTCAAATGAAGGCTTGTGTTTTGTGTTTAATTGCTTTTTCACGTTTCAGCAAGCAAATGCAATATGGCTTCTCTACACAGACATTTGTTTTGTTCTTAGTAGTTGCTCTGACCTCGCTTTGCCTTTTTTTTCTTTTCTTTCCTTTGCACTGCTTGAAGAAGTTTCTTTCAATTCAGAGTAAAGTTTCTTCATTGTAGGAGCAAATCTTGACTTTCTGATGTGAGAGTTGCTGTCAGATTTGCATTACGATGTGTTTTTGTTTTGTTTTGTTTTTTTATTCTAGATGACACTGAGGATACCTTAGCAGGACTGCAAGTTTGGCCAATATTTGCAGGAAAATGCAGCTTTGGATTCCATATGTTTTGCTCGGTGCAACATCAGTGTGCACCGTTGAAATGTCTGGCCATTATGGGGAAATCTGTCAAGAACTGTGCGCCTGTGAGGAAAGAGAAGGGATGCTTACAGTGAGCTGTGAAAGCCGAGGAATTGCAAGACTCTCTGACATAAGCCCAGTGCTCTTCTCCCAGTATCAACTGCTCCTTACTGGGAATCTTTTGACAAAGCTTTCTACCAATGATTTTGCTGAGTACAAAGGACTTACAATATTGAATCTTGGAAATAATGAAATATCAGAAGTTAAAGCTGGAGCTTTTAATGGACTGCAGGGATTAAAACGATTACATCTCAATAATAACAAAATCGATGCCTTGAAGGAAGAGTTTTTCCATGGTCTTGAAAGTCTGAAGTATTTACAGATTGATTATAATTACATCAGTCATGTGGAGCAAAATGCCTTCAGCAGACTTCGACATCTGGAGGTCTTGATTCTGAATGACAATTTAATATCTAGCCTGCCTGTAAACCTTTTTCAGTTCGTACCATTGACTCATTTAGACCTACGAGGGAATCAGCTCAAAGTGCTTCCCTTCGTTGGTCTGCTGGAGCACATGAACAGTGTCGTGGAGTTACAACTGGAGGAGAATCCGTGGAACTGCTCCTGTGAGTTGATTGCTCTGAAGACCTGGCTGGAAAGCATTTCGTACACAGCCTTGGTTGGGGATGTGGTTTGTGAGTTCCCATTTCGGCTTCATGGAAGAGATCTTGACGAGGTTTCGAAGCAAGAGCTGTGCCCAAGGAGAGCCATTGCTGAGTATGAGATGCCACCTCCCCCTCATTTGGGCATTGACACATACTACAGGACCACTCCAGCTGTTGGCACCTCCTTCACCGCATCTGGCATCGCGAGATCTTCATCGAGACCGACCAAGGGACCTCGTCAGTCAGCGAAATTAAAATCAAAACCCACCGCCCGTGTCCCGTCCAACAAGCCACAGAATTATGGTCAAATTGTGTCGTATCAGACCAAATCTCCAGTGCCTTTAGATTGTCCAACTGCCTGCACCTGCAATCTCCAGATTTCAGACCTTGGGCTGAATGTTAACTGCCAGGAGAGAAAGATTGAACAGATCTCTGATCTGAGCCCTAAACCTTACAACCCCAAAAAGATGTATCTTACAGGGAACTACATCCCTGTGGTGCATCGCTCAGATTTTATTGAGGCAACTGGATTAGATTTGCTTCATCTTGGTAACAATAGGATAGCTCGGGTAGATGATAGAGCTTTTGGCGATTTGACAAATCTGCGAAGACTGTACCTTAATGGGAATTTGATTGACCATCTTAGGTCCAATATGTTTTATGGACTAGAGAGCCTGCAGTTCTTATATTTAGAGTACAATGTTATTAAAGAAGTAACTGCTGACACTTTTCAACATGTCCCAAAACTTCAGCTTCTTTTTTTAAACAACAATCTTTTAAAAACTTTGCCCGAGGGCACTTTCAATGGCTTGACATTAGCTAGACTAAATCTTCGTAACAACCACTTGCGGTATCTTCCTGTCAGGGGTGTACTTGATCAATTAACAGCCCTTGTTCAAGTCGATTTATATGAGAATCCCTGGGATTGCTCGTGCAATATACTAGACCTGAAGATGTGGCTGGAGCTGCTCAGCATGGGCACAGTTGTAAACAACGTCATCTGTGGCTCCCCCAAGAAGCTGGCTGGGGAAGATATGAGATACATTAAGACAACTAATTTCTGCCCTAATAACTCTGATATACTTGCTTCTAAGATTCCGCCCTCCGAGGAATCCTTTCCGGGGAGCACTATCACTATAGAAACATCTTTAGACTCCGACACTCAGCTCAACACTATTCCTTTATCTGTAATGATTCTTGCCCTTCTCCTCTTATTTATTGTGTCTGTGTTTGTGGCTGCGGGACTGTTTGTGGCTACAAAAAAGAGACGCCAGAAGAGTCAAAGTGAGCAGAATGAATCGATGAATGCTTGCATTAGCTCTCTCAACATGGAGTATGGCCTTTACAAAAAGGCGTCCATTCCCAAAGTAAGAACATCAGCTGGGCATGTATATGAGTATATCCCACCTCCTACTGAAGCCACATGCAGAACTGCTGCACAAACCCCCATGGACAGCAAATCAGTGGATGGATTTAGAGACTTTGACGAGTTAAGCAGCGCCTTTCTGGGTAACCTTGATGAAGAGGCAGCCAGTAATGTGATAAGCTCGGAGTACAGCGCCACCACTCCAGAGCCTCTTAACAAGCCATCCGCCCCTTACCGAGACGATCCGTGCTACTATAGAGACGTACTCGAACCTGACAAGAACAGACGCCACAGCAACACGTTACCTTGCAGACATGGTGCACACTCATCAAATCAGTATACCTCAGACTTTGATGCAAGGCATCAATATGTGCAACCAGAGAGAATACAACAGACAATACTGTATTGCACAACGCCGAGTTCCGTTTATGTGGAACCCAACAGGAGCGAGTACTGGGAACTGAAAGCAAAGCTTCACCTTGATCCAGATTACCTCGAGGTTCTGGAAAAACGAACTACATTCACACAGTTTTAAAGCACCTGTCCTTGTGATGATCAGTGTGGACGCATTTGTGTGGTATCCTACTTGAAATTCAAAAAAAGGGACAATTTTCTCAACTCAGCAAACTGCAGTGCAAGAAATTAAATGCTTTTTTCTGGGAATTATGCTTTACAGAGCGAGTGATACAAGAGGGCAATTATTCATTTTGAAGCGTCACTTAACACTTCAGTCCAGTGTGGTTTGCAGTTGAGTTTGAGTGTGCAAATATGACCATAAAACTCAGATTCAAGGCTCTTATGACTCACCCGTTCGCTGAATTCACCTTGAAGAGAATCACTGACAATAATTTGAGCCTGAGCTTTAACTCTGAAATTGGCTGCATTTTATGAGTATTAATGAGCCATGAAGACGATACGTTCTTCACCTCTAAATAAGCTTATGCTATTTGACAGCGATACACATAAGGCAGCCTGTTCTGCCAATTTTCTTACTTTTTTGTATGAAACTCAAGCATTGAAGTTCAAGTTAAATTTTAATGATTTATACACAAGTCTTCATCAAAATGTATCATTCAAGATTAATAACTGTAGAACAATTATATGAAATACATTAATATTCATTTTTACCACAAGCATAAATTATGGATGCAGTGAATGTCTCCACTCCAGCAGATAGGTGGGAGAAATGTAATGATTATCTGTACCATGACAGTATTACACTAGCCTCGTTTCTATACTCAGTCCCTTCTGGTGATAACATTTCATTTCCCAACCAGTAGATGTTTTAGATTAAGTTAATACTTGTTGCACTTGTGATTATTAACCAAAAATTTGTATGTCTTTATTTTTCTTCTGCAAATTTGTACAAATGCAGTTTCTGCAACTTTACTACACATAAATACACATCCATTTTAAAATTTCCTTAAATCAACGCCAAAGCAATCTAAAAACAAAAAAGCATTAAAATATAAATATGCAACGGAAACCCTGTTAAATGTTTAATTTATACTAGCTGTATTTCTTGTGCAGCTGGATTTTCATAACACCACATTTAATGCTTAGTGCAAAATAAAAGTCCAATTTGCTCAATGTGACTAAGGCTGAACTATAGCTGCTGACCCACAACAAGATCCCTTGTCAGTGTCAAGGGTTGTCAGTGTCAGGTTTGGCATAATTAAATGATGAAATTATGTACGTTAGCTCAACCTCATCAAAGAGAGGACACCAGTGTTTACTGTAATTACTGTTATAGAAAAAGTGGGTGAGTAAATTAATTTGAGTAAATTATCCGGACCAACAGTTGAGTCTTGTTTCAGGGTTAGAAAGGGCTGCAAAGAGATTTATTTACACACTAGCTTGGAATGTGTACAGGGAAAATAAAATGAGAATCTTAAAATAATAATTCTGCAAGAGACTGAAATAGAAATATTCACCTGAGCCTGACTCCCCATCAAACTAGAACTCAAGCATAGTATTTTCTTTGTTTGTTTTGGTTGGTAGCATTTAACCGCCAGAGCTGGGAAATAAATTCAGCAGTAGGTCACTCATTTTAACGATAAGCTGCTTCTTTCCAAGTTCTGGCAGTTAAAGGCTTCTGTAAGTTTGTCCTCAGTGTATAATGTTCAGGACCTGCACTGTACATACAAGCAGAGGGAGATTTTTTAATAAAGACTTCACTTGTTAACTTACAAAAAGATGAAGCAAAATTTAAAAAAAATTCAAAAGGTTGTCTAATGTGCTGAAATGAAGTTACAAAGTGGTATATTTCAAATCAAAGTCATTAATTTTTCATGTTAGTGCTGGGAATTATGAAATTTCACCTGCTTCTAAGACATTAAAAAAAAAAAGATCAAGTAAGTAATCAAGTTGGTATTTTTCATTTCTATAAAAGTCATCTCAATTGTTGACTTTATTGTTGCTCGCAAATACTTCCGAGTTTAAAATGCCAGGGAACAGCAGAAAGACACGTGTGCATAATGCCAGTTTTCAACCCATGGCACTGGGTTGAAAACTGGTTGAAACAAATTTGCATTTGCACGTTCATGTATAGAGCTGCACAGTGACCCAGTTGTCCACAGTGTTGCCTTGCAGCAAGAAATTCCTGGGTTTAAATCTTGGTCGGGACCTTACTGTGTGCTGTTTGCATCTTCTCCCTGTGCAGGAGAAGATATTCTCTTCCAAACACCAAAAATATTTGAATGGAATGAATCAGACATTTTAAATTGCCCATCAACGTGGGTGTGTGTTCATGGTCACTTGGCCAAGTTGCACCCTGCCTTCTGAAATCTTGACACTGGTTTAACTGGTATTTTGTTCAGAGTTGGGTCTATTTCACGCTTTGTCTCAATATTCCTTTTATTTAGAGAAAATTTATTGGCCTCAGGCATATGTGAGCATCTGTTAAACAACTATTTTTATATTAGAAAAAAACAACTCCTTTTTACATATATTTTATTTCCTTTTCTTTATTAATAGAAGATGAGAAAATGCACTAATGACTCTACTGATCAATGATGATGTCACTTTTGTAAATTCACAACACAGAAACATGCATATAGACACTGATTCGGTCTGGTAAATACAGACAGAAGGGTTACATTATGTTACAAATTATTTGCTATGCATAGATATAAATGACACTCAGACAATCTGTTCATTTCTCAGTTGTCACCGAACCTTTATGACGACGATGCCATCTCTTCAAATGTGGCACCTTTACTTCAGTCATTTGCGTCTTTGTGGTGAGGGATATTATAGCCCACGTAACAACTAAGAGCTGTTGATAGAAAATCATAATAAATGACTGGTTAATCGGATAAAGTTATTTCTATGCATAAGACTTGCTTCAAAGGAAACTAAGCACATCATCCAGTCTTAATCTAGTCTAATCAGGTCCTGGGGTAATAGAGTAAGCCAAGAAATATGACTTTCCCTGAGAGTTAAATACGCAGTTATTTCTCAAATGCACTGAACTTGTCACCATAGCTCAGCCAATCAGAAGAAATGCTGTTTCTACACTGTGTCTGCATGACAGCGAGATTTATATTGCAGCATGATGCTAAGCAAGGAGGATGTCTTGATTTGTTGCCTTTCTTGTATCAACTTTGTCATGGATTTACTTGTTTTCTGATCAGAGCAAGTGTGCTAAAAATATTCACAGCTGATGCATGATATGTACCTGCACAGCTATATTTTTATGTTTTTTTTCTTTGTTAGTATTCTGCTATAAAATGAAAGTGGTGAAAACAGTACAAAATGCAATGTTTATTTGTATCAGGTCAGAAGTTTGTTCAATTTGTGGTGTGCTATAACTTTTTTAGTTCAAAGCAGCAAAAAAAGAAAAGAAAAAAAATTGGGTTCAAGTAGTGCTGAGAGAAAGTATATTAGGGATGTCCTGAGCTGATCCCAGGTCTACTTGTTGTAAACTCTGTTTGGAGGTTTATAGCTTGAAAAATAGCACAGCGCTTTATTGACCTGAAAAAATCTTGGTTTTCGAGTAGCAGTCATCATATTCTTTCCTTGCCAGGTATTGGGGTGCATTGCAAAACCTATGTAATTCAGGCAAAAATATGACAAAATTAAGCGGATTTTTTTTCTTAACATCAAATCCTTACACAACCTGAAAACATGTGTGTTGATCCAGTCTAATGTGTGTATTAGGATTAAAGCTGATGTTATTCACAGTGTCCAGCTGCATCCAGACGAGGTACATTAGTTTTATTTCAATATGTGTCTTGTGTATAGATGGCATGTCAGAGGCATTTTTGTCCCCACTGTATTTATTATTAAATTTAAATTTCTTCCTCTATCTCTCTGGACAGCATGTAGTATCACCAATACTAGATGAAATAAAAAAAAAATTCAACTTGCCGATAGCATAAAATTCCTGAAAAATCTTAATTTTTCTGAGATATGTGGTGAATGTTAGTTTGCAACTTGCAAACTAGCTGATGTTGCATAATGTCAACATTTGACAATTTAAACTTTGCATAGCCTGGTTGATTTTCTTCAAAGGTGCAGATGGAAACATGCCCGTTTTGCATTCTCTTTCTTTCATTCATTTTTTTTTCTTTTACTTTTTTGTGACATCTCAAAGATTTGCTCAAAATTCGCACGACAGTTTGTTGTAAACATAGCTTGTGTCATGTGACCTAGTCTCTGCAGTGCTCAAATGTAATTATCTGACTGGTGAACAGCAGCTGAAACAATTTTTCTTAAATTTCAGACATTCAAAGTAGAGTTATTAGTTTATGAAGCAGGATAATAACTTTCTCTGACAACTACTTGTGCCCACTCTTGGGTAAAATTACTATGAAAGATATATTTTATGCCAAATCACATATTAAAGCAAAATACACATGCTAGTATTAGCCTGGCACTTTTGTAAACCTCTCAGCATTAAAGTTTATTTAGCAAGAAGATATGAGTTTTTTAAGACTATGGTTGAATGTGCAGAGCCAAATATATCATTATTAGCAAAAAATAATTAATTGATGCTTTATGAATGACAGAAAGTTCGGACATCCCTAATTTGGGTTAATGTTATTTTTTACAATACAATACAGTGTAATAAAATGTGTTTACTGTACATACCAGAAATTTGTAAAGTTTTTTTATTCACTATGTGGTTATTACTGACAATATGCAATTGTTTTTTGGTCCCTATTAAGACTATAAATACTACTAATCTAAACATGCTAGAATTAAATGTGACCGTTGTGTGAATATTTGCAAATGTTTAAATTACGAAGAGGAAACTGGGTCAGTCTCTGGTTCTTATTCCAACTTCTCTTGTTTGCCTGTTTGCTTTGTTTGATTTTCATACAAAACAGTGATTTTTCTGTGTCAGCCTCTGTAAATAGAACACATCATCAGCATTTTCATTGCAAACTTGCTTTGTCTTTGAAGGCAAAAAAAACAACTCATGTCTCTATATCTGGAAAAACAAAGTGCAACTAGGAATTTGTGGGATTAAAATATCTACAGTGTGCCATTTTATTTAGTAGTTAGCTAATGAATAAAAAATATGCATTCATTTGAGTTGCTGTTGTCTTCCTTAGCTCAGCAAACCACATTGTGTCACACTGCATGGGAAGGACAGAATTTAATCGTTCGACAAGCCCTGCGGCGATTTTGTGAACATTTCAGAGCTGAAATCCTATTAAAATATTCAAGACATTCTTTTTTCCATAGTTAAACAAAAAAGAAATAATGAAACACACTACGATGCATATTATTACTGAGATTGACTGAGAGCTTGAATAATCAATGAAGCTGTTTCACAAGGTTCAGAAACTCATTTTAGGAAAGGTTATTTTCAAAACTGCTTTATTTAATAAAGCTTCTGTGGGAAAACAAGCCAGAAAAATCTTACTGTAATGTACTCTGTACTGTAATATTAAAACAGTTGACCTTGTTGTAGTCGTGCAGTACGAAGACATTTGTGTGCTTACAGACACTTAAGGAAAACAACATTTGTTTTGGGATGTTCTTCTTTTTCTGCAGAAAAAGCTTTCTGGAAGCTGAGTATCCATGGTAACATCCAATTACCTGACACATAAACAGAAAAAATTGTGTGCATGAGGTACAATTGCCACACAGAGTTTGCAAATATCTATGTGTATATTTTTTACTCTATATCTGCATCTACTGTCTGTGGTTCATTTCTCCTCATCTTCCCTTCAATTTTGACTAACACTTCTGAAGAACAGCATGAAAACAGAATGATGCTGCCACCAATATTTTTTTAATGCGGCAGGGTGCAGTGCAGAGTTAGTTCTTCATCAGATGTAATCTTTTGCAGCTTCTCATCTGATAAGACCAACCTTCTTGTGACTCTTGGAGAGATCGACTTGGTCTATTGGATGCTTCTCTGATGAACACTCTTCGTGGTACAGTCGGATCGCCGTTGTGCCACATGATCGATTGGACAGCACCGTGTGAGACATTCAAAGATTAGCATATTGTTTTCTTACCTATCCCTGGTTCACATTTCTCAGTTTTATCATGGACTTGTTAGGCAATTGATTCCACTGCATTTTATTTAATGCGTCAGAAGGTAGGCAGTGAAGACAAACTCAAACCACATTTTCAGACTTTTATTTTGAAAAGTATCTAGAATTTTACCCTTTACAATCTTGTCCTACTTTGTGATTGGAGTGAGTATTAGTGCAAGGCCCTGTATACTCATTCAGGTTTTTTTTTTCCCAGGTTGATAGTGTAATGTCGCTTTGATGCTTGAAGACCCCAGCTTTGCCAGGGAGAGGGAAAATTAGGTCAGATCAACATTATGTAAGCTTGAAGAGATGTGTCAGGCAGTGTGAAGACGGCATATGACTGCAAGCGCTAACCAAAGGACAAACACTAGCTTCTATTGGCCGGGCAACACATTAGAAACACAGATGATTCAAACCTCCTTGACATTTCTGTCGTTGCGAACAGTAGAGAAAAATCTTATCTGTAACAATCCGCGTGTGGTTTGCAGTTGTTAGTCTCAGACTCCGTGTCTGTCCCTGAAGATTTCTGAGTCTTCTGTTTCCCTGAGCTGTGTGCGCTGTGTTTCTCTCCCTCTTACTTTTATCTGTGTGTGTTTAAAAGTGTGTCTGAGTGCATAAATTATTGACTCAGTGTGTATTCATGCTTGCCTCAAGGACTTTGCCAAACAACATGGCAATACCTTCATCCTATCTATTCGTCTTTCGACATTTTCTGATTTGAAAGCCTCCCCCACCAAACTTGAATGTAATAATTGATGCGTTGCATTTCAGACATAAACTACCATTTATCTATGTCCAGTTTTCTTGTTAAATCATGTATGATGCTGTGACGTCCACTGGATTAGGACGATTCTGGAAACAAATCACACGTTTCTGGGCTGAGTCTTCAGGGATTCAGATTTGCAAAATTTTGTCAAGAGCATTGGCAACCACTGAAAACAGTATGTTCGAGGCACACTAATATTTATGAAGGCTGATCCAAGCTTATGTCTGCCAACCTGAGAAAAGTGACAAAATCCTCCCATCGTCCTCCCATTTATAGTACTCACGCTGAACACAAGACTGATATTTCACATCAAGAAGAAAGGAGAAAAGCTTAAGCAACAGGCACACTAAGATGCCATATTGTGAAGACAGTGAATTGATGTTTATAAGAAGCTTTCCTAGCTCTGAGTAAGAATATCTGCTGGCTGTGAGCATAATAACGTCTGAGACTTGTTGCTGTTACCAGGATAAATGAATCCCTTTTATCCCAAACATTTGCCAGACATGAAAACATCCAAATCATGAGTCATTAGTTATGATTTGGAATAATCATGGATATATATGTTTATGCATTTGTCAATCCAGAGAAGTACTGAGGAAAAATGTGTTTCTACCAGTTGAATAATATGATTTTGGTATATAATGTATATGTGGACTACATTTTTTAACATGTTCTCATGGAAGCTTGATTAAATTGTATATGCTCACGTTTCAAATGCAAAGTGAAGCAATGCACTTGATGTAATTCTTCTTGCTATAAGGCACTGATTCCTTCTAACAAGAACGTCCTGGTTCGATTCCTGGCCAGGGTCTTTCTGCATGGAGTTGGTATGCAGACTTGGTGTGTATTCATGCTTCCCTCAAGGACTTTGTCAAACAAAGCCTCAAGGACTTTGTAACCGGAGAGAAGCCGGATACTCCAACTTTGTCACACAGTCCAAATACATGAGTGTCAGGTTAATTGGTTTCTCTAAATTCTCCTTAGGTGTGTGTGTGTGTGTGTGTGTGTGTGCATTGTAAAGCACAGGGATCATCAAAATTAGTGGCTGTTTTTAAATGTGATGGAAAACAAAACAACAGATTAATCCTGTTCTGTCAATCCAGAAAATATAATATAATGTAAACTGTGAGTCAGTTTTTGTGTGTGTTAAATGTATAAGTTACCATATTTTTTGTTCTTTACAATAGTTTGCTAGAATTCTCTTCCTCTCCTCAGGATCTGAATTCAGAGACAGCATGGCTTGCAATAAAATGTGCAAAGTTTATTTTATGCTGCAGTGAACTTCGAAGTACATCCACAGGCTCAATTTAACAAAACCACTGCATCATTATAGTATCATTATATTATTATTAATCTAGCATGTAGCAATTAAAATGATTTTGCTTATTCAAACTGACCTAAAACAAATAAAAGGTTTAGTCTGATTAGATGTCAGAACAAAAGGTTATGTGTTTTTTTCCAAACAGTGTGAATATGTGATTTCAGCTGTAAATAAAATAGTGTTTACAGGCACCATTGTGAAAGGGTTAACAGTGCTTCCCTGGTTCAAAGTAATCCGCTGTGTTTTCTTCTCCTCAATCGTTAGCATACTGGGCCATTCTTATGCTGCCCTGGAGAGTTGCTTATCTCATCTTAACCTCAGCCTTTCTTTCTTTTTTTATCAGCTCCTTCTTGTAGCTCTTCATCACATCAAGGGCACCGATGTGTCTTGGCCTGAAGTGTCGCAAGAGCGGCTACCACTAAAAGGCAAGCTTATCGGGTATGAAATTGTTATAAAAAAAAGAAAAGGAAAGAGGACCAGGATAGGCTGGACGGTGTGTTGCATTTGTTTAATAAAACTATTCTGGTTGTTTATGTTGTTTGCCTAGAGGTAGGTTTATTTAGAAATGCAGCACACCAGCATGAACAGTGTCTCCTGCTGATTTGAAAAAGATGTGACCTGAAAGGGCTCTGTGTTTGTTTCCTCATTCAGTTAAGAGAGAGAAGAGAGAGATGGAGGAGAAAGACACAAAACCCAGAATGAAAAAGCTGCTGAGCCTGAACAGTAATGCCAGACTAAAGATTTAAACTTTAAACAAATGTTATCACGCAATTTAAATAGAACTGTGTGTTAGTTTGGGAATTTAAGCCTGAGAATACGTATTATTTATATCTAAAACAAAACAGTGCGGCTTACTTTAAAATTTCATAATGTAAGGCCCCTTGATGAATCTGACTTGGCTGTGAATGAAGTGCTCTGATGTGTGAGTGGACGGCTGCAGATTGCCCATGTGCTCTGGCAGTCTGAATTTAAATTCAGCAACTGCTCGACTGTTTCCTTCTTCTCCTTCCAGACCATCTTACAAACTCAAACCGACACCTGGAACGAAGGTAGCTAATCGCTGGAGTATAAATATTCAAATGTGTGCTTTGTTCTAGCACATGTTAGTAAATCAGATTTGATGCTTGTAATAATTATTCTCTTCAAATGTTTCCTTTCTTTTTTTTTCTGCCATGAACAGATAAAACTTTTTTTGCAAAGCAAATAGGTTTAATTACTTGAAGCTTATGTACTTCAGCTCTGCATTTTGTGCAATGGGCGAGCGTTAAATCCGTAATGAGACACTTAATGTGCACCACACAGTGGAATGTTTCACAGCAGATTAATGGTCCGAGGAAATAAAAAGTACTACATATACATAATTGCTGAAGTAATCATAAAGGTAGGGGACAGAAACATTTTAAGAAAATGTCATTAATAATTAATTTGCTTAGTAGGTCGTATGCAGAAACATATAGGGTGGATTATAGTGTAATGAGGGGATGGAAGTTAATAAACTTATACTTATTGCTGCTCCTTTTTAAAGTGAACATCTTGCATTGATTTTCTCTTTTTTTTTGTTTTACAAACCATTTCTATATTAAATGTATATGTGATTGAATTGTAATGAAGAAAATACGTTTGTCTGGTATTATTCTCTGAAACAATGAAACTAAATATTGGTAACACCAAAACTTTGTTTGATGATTTAAAAGTCTTTGTACAAAAAAAACACACAAAATAACAGAACCTTTTATTTGCTAAAACTCAGTTGAAAGCCCTGTTACTCTTTGTTTAGTTGTAAATATTCATGGTAAAACTGTAAACTGTCACTTTCTCTGCCTATTTTGTATGTTATTGACATTTATTTGCTTCTCGTGTTTTGTTGTCGCCCGCTGTCTTTTTTTCTTTCAACAGCAGTGGTAAATTAATCTTAAACCCTCAAAAATATAAATTCAGTGGACACAAAACCAAGTCGAAGGCATCTCAAGAAAATGAATAAGTTGAACTTGAAGAAAGGTTTCAAACAGATTTTAGTTTGAGGCATAAAAAGATCCTGAAGTTATCCTCAGCACTCGTGACAGGCGAAGGGTGTACTGTGGTTCCTAAAAGCACTTTTCTGTGTTTCTGCCTTTCTTCCCCCTAAGTATCCTTGTGGGATTTCCAACAAGCTACAATGGATTCAGACAGATGGCAAGGTGGGGGTGTTGGGTAACGTCTTCCGGACCCGAGGGAGTCCTGCCATATTCAAGCTGTCAAACAAATGTCTTCACCCAGATTTTTATGTGTTTTAACATAATGAGATCCTGACTTTGATGGTAACGTTCCACAACTGGTCGAACATCCAAAATAGACTTCGGATGCAGTTTTGCTCCCAATTTATTGGTTCTTGTTTGGAAGTTTATGAATATATTCCTGTGTTAATTACATTGTTGTTCTGCTGTAGCAGCATCTCCACAGCCTCCATGGGCACCAAGGCCATTAGTAATTTCCATAATGTAAAGCAGCAAATAGGTCAGGGGAAACATTAGCATTCAAAAAGCACCACTTCAAAGAATGCTAAGCCAATGCCTCAGCATTAAATGCATTTGACCATAGATATCTTTCTTCATTAACCACTGAGAAGCATTATTGGCTGAGGGCTGTGTACTGTGGGCCAGTGGCGAGCGCATCAAAAAGCTCCTTTTAAGTTTCTCCTTGTGCTCTGGCTCGTTCTGCCATGACTCCTAACAAGCTAATGCCAGACAGCCTTCCACCAGAATGTGTCAGCTACGGCATCATTAATGAAGCTCTTATTAATTTATGTAAAACAGAACTTCAGTTGTTCACTGCTGACTGGATAATTGACAAGCTATTATTGGCTGGCTGCCAAGATCTCTCCGATTTCCCATGACGTGTGTCAAACCTGTCCTGCAAGCCGCTGAAAAGCCTCAGCAATCTTGACAAGGATTGTTTGCTATTATGAAAACATAAAGCACGTCTTTGGAAAAACTTGAGAGGTGTCATAATATAAACAACTTAACAAATACCATCTTTAAAAGGTGCCCGATTCTGTCATAAATTTTAACCTTTCCATGTTCTGACATGAGCTATGTTTGAATTATTGTTACATGTGAACATCCCTTATTTATAAAGACAAGCCTGTCAGTTAGCATAACACTCCTGATGAATGTCCCTTTTGAGTACTTAATAAATATATTATGGGTTAATTACTTATTCCTGCATAAGTAATATTGTATCAGTTATGAAATACACTGAAGTCAACAAAACATTTTGCAGAGACTGCAAGTCTATTTGCTCCAACCATGAACGGTTTACAAAGATAGCTTTACCTTAAAAATGTGGCAAAGTAAAAAAAAGTAAATAGACCAGTGTTTGCCAAATGTTGCAGTGAAAAAGTACTTGTCTCTTTGCAAAAAAATTACTATCAGACAAAGATTACGTGGATTAATTTGCATCAGCAGTTTTTAGTGACTTTTTAATATTCATATAATTATAAGTCACATGAGGAGATGCATGAGCCACAAAACTGGAAAGCATGAGCTGCCGAGCAGCCAAATAAACAGCCGACGTCTGGCAAAATAGACTGGTATGTAATTTTGGTTCTTGTGTGAAATTAGATGAGACCTTATTATTATTATAATTGATCAGTTTTCCCTAAGTATGTTAATATGAACAAGCATTATATAATTGCATCACACGGATAAGCAATGGCTTTTGAAACATGATTCTAAACTTTGTCCTTTAATAACTTTATGATCTTAAAATCTAAAAATAAAAATATGGGGTGAGAATGTTTACTGTCGTTTGTCATTTCTTAAATATGACTTATTAAAGCATTGGTGAACAGTTCTGCTCAATAAGAAACCCATTAGCTGGCCAGTTTAAAGGACAGTATCATTTTCTTATCCTGGTAATGTGGCTCTGTGTCATTCGCCCTGTTGTCCCTTCCTACTTAAAGTTTGTTTGGAGGGTACAATGACAAATTATTTTCCCCTGCAAGTATGTTTGAGGCATTTTTCATTTGCTTCACATGGATTTGTGGTGCGTCTCGGTGCTAAAACCAGGCTTTTCTTATGAAGCGGAAGGAAGCTGCTTCAGGAGATATAAGGATGGAGGTCACCAAAGATTTCTATTTGAAACACTTTCTGAAAATTGAACAGAATGTTTCCAGGCAAGATAATGTAAAAGAACAGAGGAGCAAAAATATCACTGTAAATTAAGCAAGTGCTGTGTTATTGATTTTCAAAGGCTCCAAAGATTTTATGAACCTGGTTTAATGTCACAGAGTAAAGAAGACTCAAACTACATCTCACAAGCTGAAGAATAAAATATGTGGGATCTGAAAGATGTGAAAAAAAATGAGTGTGACGCAGATGTGTGGGATTAATAATGAACACAGGGCACCACTTCAAGTGATTCATGCAAGTGTGCAAGTTTCTGTTTGCTTCACACTCTCACCCCACAGTGAGGATAAAGGATTTCGTGCATTTAACCAATGCCTTGATGCGGCCCTTTAAGTGAAAGGTTCATTAAAAGACGTCTGTAGGAGTTGATGAGAAGCCGTGGAGGTATTTCAGTCATTTATATCAAGTGTGTTGGTGTAGCATAACTTCTAAAACATGCAGAAAAGAGGGCATGAGGGGCCCACTTTACTGTTTTCAACATTTTTAAATTGTGTGACTGAAAGTCGTTAGTGGAAGTGTCTTTTAGACAATGACTCAGTAGAAGTCTGTTGGAAATTGATGTAATTGTGAGGATGATTGCAGGGAAAGGTTCGGGGTTAAGTCCAAGCTGTCCTTAATGAGAGCTTGTAAACCTGCCTGGTGAAAAATGACCATTGCAGAAGAGTTATTATCATTACTGTTACTCCCCGCAAAACTCGAATCAGTCCTCTGTTTTGAGAAGTAACAACTCATTTTTACTATTTAGTACTGTTTAGTTACATCATCAGTGTTGGCTCATTACAAATTTAACCCAAACTGAGTGACCCAGTGTACAAGCAGTTTCCTAAAAACTAAATTGTGAGCATGATTATTGCATATTATTATGAATTAATCTACCTCAGTAGGCTGTCATGGAGCCCAATCAAATTTTCAGTAATGCATTTAAATTTTGTTTTTGTTTTTTTCTTTTTGATGATGATGATGAAGAATCCAGTTTTTCTGTTTATTAATTTAAATCAACTTTCCAAAGTCTGAAATTTGTTTAACTTAAAAAATGCATATCTGCAGTCAGAGTGGAGTAGCTGAATATTCAGTTTAATGGCACAGAAGGTGTTTTTAGGATGGAGAGTATACCCAAAGTATCCAGTTTCAGTGAGACGTTTTAAAAAAATAAGTCAGAGACAGTACAGCAATTTCAGAGGCTATTCAAAAGGAAAAAAATGCCTATATCAAGTATGGAATTAATTAATGATGCAAGAGAGCAAGAATTTCAGCAGACAACAGGAAGGCTGAATGTTTCATTCTCGCTTTAAATGTATGTCTTTGCTTCAATGTGCCAAATCTGCGAAGCCTGAGAGCCTTTTAGAAATCTCTCTGTTAACATAATTGCAAAGATCTACATTCTGTGGGAGATACAAATACAAAAAGAGAGTACTGTTAGTGCTAACCACACTAATAAACAATGTTAAAATGACTGAACTGTTGTTGCCACTCTAAGTAATAAATCATTAATGACTGCTCACACCAAAAAGGTTTTGAACTACTGGTGTAAAGAAAGAACCAAAATTGGACATTTCAGAGTTTCACACAGTAATGGTGAGAAGTAAATAGGATTTTTTTTGTCTTAACTACAGCAATCATTTTTTAAAAAGTCTGTATTACAATCTGTAAGATAAATACATGAAAAAATACCAATGGCAAAGGTCATTACACTTTCATATATATTTTAAACCACAGGAAAACTAGAAAAAAATTACAGCATAACCTATTAGCGTACACGAGCAGCTGAGGAAACACAATCATGCCTCCAAACAAAGAGGAGAACATTTCCAATCCCTAATGAACGCTGGGCACAGCTGCATCTTAATCTGCACCATCAGCCAAAACTGCAGTATCTCCAACTGGCAAGCCTGGGTATGCTGAGAAATATCTCTCACGTCGGCAAGTTCATACGCCATGATAGTTATGATGAAATCTTATGGAATGGAACAAAAAGTTATTTAACTGCTAATGAAAAATAAAGTATTATAGTGAAAAGAGGGACGTTTACTCTCATAGAACATTTGTTACAGGTTTTGTATATATAATTACTGTCTGAAATGAATGCTTTCAAACTGACCTCTGCATTAGCAATAGAGCATTAGCCTTTTGCACCAAACATAAATGATCACTGAAAGGTTTCATTGAAATGTGAAGTGGGAGTGTTTCAGTAAATCATTTTCATGCAACATCAGTGTTTTGAGATGTGATTACAATTCTGCTTTTAGTGTAAGGGAATTTGTTACCCTTTTGAAAAGCTTGGAAAGACATTTTGAATACACTTTGAACCAGCAGAGTGTTAATAGAAAGCTGTGAGTCTGACCTTCTAATATGAAAACACATTTTTAACCTGGTTCTAAAAATCCAATTTTAAGTTCAAATGCATTTAGAAAAAAACTAAACACGGACATAAATTACTGACTAGTTTAATTCAAAAACATAAAACTATGAAGACTTCTGGATGAATTATTCAAAGATACTATTTTAGATTTCACAATGTCTATCAATAATTCATCTGCTATCCTGAATATTTGAAAATACCTGAGCTTTTGTGGAGATATAAGTGCATCCGTGATGTATTTTGATCCAGAAATTCAACATTTCTGAGGGAAAAAGGTAGCTCCACTCAGAGCTATTCAGACTTACATTCATCGGTATAAATGTTACTTCAAGGTTAGGCTTAAAGTTCTTTTTTCAAGCTAATATGCTTTATGCAACATTACATTATAATTGTTTCTAAAAGTGAGAACCATTTGTATAAAAACCTGAACTGATTTAGCATTTTTTCCAATAATCAAATAATATTTTGATAAATATTTCTTAGTAAGATGCAAGATGCAAAGGAAACATGGTCATTCATCTTACCATATTCTTGACAAGAGCTTGTTTAATTTGGTAGCTTTCTTGACACAAACCCTGCTCTGAAACATAGTTCTTATTTTATAATAAAATAATGATAAAAAACATAGTCCCTAAATTCTTCTCTGGGAGAGCTTTAGGGGTTTGATGTTGCCTTATTTATCCTTTCAAAATCAACCTTTAATGTCTGTGGGATCATTGTCCTTGCTGGAAAACTCAATAGTGACCAAAATTCAGTCAGTTGCCTCAGTTGTGAACTTTAGATAAGAAATATTTTAGGAAACACCCAGACTCAAGCTTAGCATAAACCTGAATTTGCAGTTTGAGTTTGTCTTAGTGGAAAGCCAGGATGAGACCCCAGAATGCCCTCCTATCCTGGTCCTCCACTGCTGCCTACCATGTGAATATTTGCCTTGCAAATATTAGTTGGGGTGCATATTAATCATAATATTCAGCACTTTATTATTTTTCCACAGCAAAAACGTTTGTTATAATGTCTCCCTACCTCAGAAACCAGGTGCAGGTAAGGAATATCCACACGAATAATATAGTTAACTGAAAAAAATAGACATGTTGATGTATTATGATTAGGACAGTGGCATATAAATCGCCTTAATCAAGGTAATTCTTTGCTCATACAGCACCTGTTGTGAAAGTCACAGATGGCAGCAGCAGGTTTTGTACAAGCTCCAGTCGGCTGGCTTGTTATGAAAAAGACACCATTCAAATAGTGACGAAAGCCAGACTCTGTCAGTCAGAAAGAGAAAAAAAATCATATTTTGGAAAACAGTAACATAAGAAAGAACTAGAAGATATATTTTGGGGGGAAATGTTAATGAGAAAACCTGGTTCATAATATAAAAATGAGCTTCAAATAAAGTGGAGTTATTTTTCTTTTTTAACTTATGCAACAAAAGGATGCTTCTCAAAAGAATACAACATTAAAGTGAGTCACTTGTATTTTGCAGGTTTGCAATAAGCAGGAATATTTTCTACTTACACTGTGGGGAATAAATGAGATGAAAGCTGCAGTGCTTAAATGACGACAACAATAGGAGATGTGTGTATATAGGGTAAATGTGTGTCTTCAGAAAATCGCGTTTGTATATTAAAACTTTCATCTTTAAAACTTCAG